>JASAMX010010065.1:0-32171 GCA_030248175.1 Microlaimidae sp. YZB2_3 | reverse complement strand
TGCCTGGTAACGCTACATTAGGTAGACGGAGATTAGGTAGACGGCGATTAGGTAGACAACATTAGGTAGACGGCGATTAGGTAGACAACATTAGGTAGACGGCGATTAGGTAGATGGACGATTATGTAGACGGAGATTAAGTAGACGGCATTTGTTTAAGAAATGTATTTGTTTAAAGAAAATTATAATTTAAATATTAACAAAGTAAATTTTTTACGCAAAAGAAGAATTATTATAAAAATATAGATGGACATTAACACATTTAAAACTAGAAATATATAACATAAACAATGTATAAATACAAGTTTGAAAATACTTAAAAGTAAAGCATAATTAATATTTTATATGCCAAAAAAAATTTATATAAAATATGTTATAGAAGAAAATAAAAAAAAATTTATTAAAATAAAATGTTGTAAAGATTTGTTATTATTTTGTTTGAAAAATAACTGAACGTGGATGGATTATCGAATCATTATGGCTCTTGTATATTTCGCGATTTATATTCAACATTATTAAAAACATTGGGAGAGGCATACTTATACAATGAAATATCTACAGTTCTAAGTAATCAAAGAGCCTACCCTAGTAATTTTACAATGCGGGGTCAAACGAAGAACGCTAAATTTCGTAAAGGATATCACAGGGAGTACACTGTTTTTCACGCTCTTCACGCACGAATAAAATCGTCGTTTCCCGTGCTAACTATGGCCGAATTTATTGACGGTCAACGCAAAAAAACAAAATGGTGTAAAAGGAAAATTGTTAGCACATGACAATTTTTTATATTACTTTGATAATGTTTCCAAAGGAGATTTGACGGTCTCCTTTTATAAATGTTCGAAATACAAACGAAAAGATGGCGGATGTCCTGCCCGAGTTTGGGTTTGTGATGGCGAAGTTCTCCCAGGTAATCCGCACAGGCGGCACAATCACGAAGGGCAAAAAGCCCAAACCGAAGTAAAAAAAATACTGAACAATGTGAAAGATATTTCAACCACAACTCGAGAACCGCCACGTAACATTTTGGCCCAAACTGTGAGAAACATTCCTGAAGCTGTAAGCGCTGTTCTCCCAAAAGATGAAGCCATGAAACGGAGAGTGCAGTACCTTTGTAACCAGAATGGTTTCGCCCCTCCAGCGCCAACACTCACGGATTTGGTTATACCACAACCACTAACAGTAAGTTTTAAATAAATTTCGCATTAATTAGCAATACATTGTATTATTATACTGATGTTAACCAGGCGTGTATTAGTAATATTTCTACTTTATTAAAAAATTATTTTGTTGACTTCTAACCAAACGAAGTATTTCCAAAGCTTTGAAGCTTCGGAGATTAAATTATTTATATGAAGCATTTTTTATGTTAATTATTACTAATAATATTGTTAATAATTATTAATGGCTATCATAAATTAATTATTAATTGCTGACGTCGTAAATTTGTTTGGGTAAATGAGAGGACCATATAAAATTGCGCAGTTTTAATGTAATTAAAAAACATTCTAAGTTATCAAGATCAGCTAAGTTTAATTTGCTTATAAATATCAATATAAGTGTTACCTATATTATGCTCCAAAGCTTCAAGAATTTCAAACACAGAGACTGCTTTGATGTTAAGGTTAACCTCAAAAATCGAAATAATATTATCGTTTCGTTTTTCATACGCCTAGTTGTCAAACAAACAACTAACTGTTTTAAAAATTTTTAGTAATGTTCCTACCCTCCAATATCATGCCCAAGAGCTCCGGCTTTTTAAAGCGGTAGAAGCTCCAGAGCTCTGGAGTTCCGTCCTTTAAATGAGCGATTTTAATCTTATTTAAACATGAAATACATTTAAAGTTACTCTACATATTACTCTAAAAATTGGATTATTAATAAATATTTTGGAAAATAATTAATTGAAATGAAATTTTTATTTTATGAATAAACATATTAGCACTCCTTACTATTCTATTCGATTTTTTTTAAAACGGGTGTTTTTTAGTGACTAAATTTTATTTTCTAGAAATTTTTGCCGAGGTGCTAAAATATTTATTGTGAATAGAATAAATAATTTGAATGAAATAACCTAATTATCGAATATAAAGTCTATTTAGTTATAGACAAATAATATCTAGCTGACCGCGATATTTGCAGTATTGAATCGACTATTTAACAATAAAAAATTCAGAATTTTTCAGTAAATAATAACAAAAGTTAAAAACTGTATTTTAATAATTATTTATTAAATTACTTAATTTGTAACGTAAATGCAAATTTTTTAAGGGCTAACGTTGGTCAATTTTTGTATATTTTGTGAAAAGGTGGAATTAAAAAAATTATGCGTTCTTATTTGTTTTTTAAAAAAACCGTCATTACTGCACAATTTTAACTGGTTCCCTCATGTCTGCATTCTAATTTTCAGCGTCAGGTAGATATAATTTAACCATAATTCATATTTTTTATCTTGTATGTTTTTTTTAATTTAATGACTAGCCTTGAAAAATGCTCTAAGAACAGAGCAGGAAAAAGGGGCGATTTTTCCCCGGACGTATGTTTAGACAGAAAAGATGTAGACTAGTCTGAGATGAACATTATGTGGACTATAGGAAATTTGCATTTGGTTTGGCCAGCTGCTCACTAAATAAAAATTTCTACAATATGATAATGATTTGTTTATACATTGATCTAGTCACACAGCACTGTTGCATTTTTTTTAGTTTGATGAAATGTCAATTGAAAAAATCATACTCACAGCCAAGGGCGTAGCCAGGGGGGGGTTGTAGAGGTGGCAATCCCCCCCCTTTTGGGTTGGCGGAGGTAAAAATTTGGGGGTCCAAAGAGAACAATTTTAAAAAATTTCCTCGCGCTTCGCTCCGCTCAGCGCTCGACATTTATATACCTTTTTACAACATTTAAGTGATGTTTTTATTGAATTTCAAAGACAATTTTAGAAAATTTTTTCGTGCTATCGCACGATTTTTAATGTTATACCTTTTTAAACCGGAAAATTTTCAAGTTTAACTTAAAAAAACAATGCAAATAACAACAAAAAGAATCACCTAGCGCGAAGCGCAAAAATTTTTACCCTTTTTTAATGTCTTTTTTACGGTATTTTGAAAATTTGGCGTACAACCCCCTACAACCCCCCCCCTTTTGAAAAATTTGTATGGAGTACAACCTCCCTTTTCGAAATCCTGGCTACGCCCCTGCTCACAGCAATCTTTAATAAGCGCGAAGTCGCCACTTTTTCAATTAGAAGCCTATATTTATATGTGTAAGAAACAACTATAAATTTGAAAAAGTGGCGATTTCGCGCTTGTCAAAAATTGCTGTGAGTATGATTTTTTCAATTGACATTTCATCAAACTAAAAAAAATGCAACAGTGCTGTGTGACTAGATCAATGTATAAACAAATCATTATCATATCATAGAAATTTTTATTTAATAAAAACAAATAATTTATTGAAATTCGCCACCAAGCTTTTTACCTGAAAAAAATTTTTGTAAAGTTTTATTATGGGTTATGAATTTTGAGTTTATATAGTCCTAGCAGTATATTTTATTTATTGCATTTTGATTTTCGTGAAACTTAAATCAAAAAGTTGTTTTCTGATTTTTATTTTGTTGTTGTTATATACTGAAAATAGTTTAATGATTGAAAAATAAATAAGTAAAAATAAAATTATTTAACATAATTTATTTCCAAAAATGTGTAAACTATAGGGTAATTTGTTTGAAATAAACAATGTAAATTGAACTTGGCAAATGGGTTTTTTATATATGAAAACAATTCTGCAGAGTTGTTTAGAATTATTGTTTTTTAGCGAATTTAATCATAAACAAATAAATATATTCTTAAGGAACTTACGCAATTATAATGTCACTAATCAGCTTAATCTGCAAAAAATAAAAGAAGTGTAAAATCAAACTAAATATATTTAACATTATAATTTTCAAACTTCCAAGCAACCGATTTCAATAATTTATTTATTAAAATAACAAGTAATTAAATATAGTGTGCAGGGTGCTGGGGGGCTAAACAGGCGCGTGGCGCTCCCGCGCCACTGACGCTTATTATTATTTTTTTAAATAAAACTTTGAATTCATTTTGTCATCAGTAATGGAAGAATTTAAAAAAAGTACTCTGTTGTTTTTCCCGTTTTCTGCGCGGTTGAAGCAGATGGCGCTGGGAACTAGTTCCGTTTCTGCCACCAATTAAAACCCGTCTGCTTTTTTGTGCGGTTTCTATGAGGGGATGTTTGTTGTCAGCTCTGTGCAATCCTTATTGTTGCCATAGGTGAGCACGGTCGGGGAAGCTAGGGGGGGGGGGTGGTTACCCGGGGTAAATCGAATTTTGAATTCTAGGAGGGGGGTCCCAGGGGGGTCCGGACCCCCCCTAGCTTTTTAGGGGGAGTCGACCCGGGGTGCAAAATTTTGAAATCCAGAGGGGGGTCAGGTGGGGTCCCATGTCCAAAGCAAAACAGTTTTAAACCATAATAACTTTGATAATTGTTCTATTTATAGGATAATACTACACTTTATTGAATAAAAAGCCATATTCATGTATAAAAAGGTGTAAAAGCATGAATATGTGATGAAAATTCACGTTTTTGGAATAAAATTTAGTATAAAATAGGTACCTAAAATTTTCCCGAGAGTGGAGGGGGGTCAGATTTCAAAATCTAGAGGGGGTCAGGGGTAAAAAATTCGGAAATTTGGGGGGGGGGGGGCCCCCCAAGATTTTCGTCTCGGGGCCCCCAAAATTTCGAGGCTGAGGGGGTGGAACCCACCCCCCCCCCCCCCTTTCTCACGTATGATTGTTGCCAAAGGGCTGTTATTGTGCGATTGGGAGTTTTTATTTGCCTATTTTTCAATTTTTTATTTTGATCAATAAATCGATAACAAGGATCTAAATGAAAAAACTGCTTCCTAAGAAAGTTGCGTAATTCCTTCTTCTTTCTAATGAGCCCATGTTTATTTTTGATCAATCAGTAACGAATGAGGAATATCGCTTTTAAGAATTGAGCGTTGGAATAATAATAATAAGAAGAAGAAGAAGAAAAAGGTTCTGAATTCCAAAATTTACCCACGTTCTCTAATAATGGTTGGCGCGGTGCCACAGGGCTAAATCGCCCCGTGGCGCTCCCGCACCACCCATGATTAATATTGTATTAGCACTTTGAACTAATAATATGCAATTGTGGTTTTATCACTTAATATGTACTTTTTGGTGAATAAATTTTATTTTTTTGCCAAATGTTAAAATATTTTCCTGTGAGTAAAACAAATTAATTTGATAACATAACAAAATTGTTTAAATATAAACTTTATTCACTTAATTAATTTTTTTCTCGACTTTCACTAAAATGTTGTTGTTTGTGTATACCATTATTGTCGTTATGTTACTGTAATGGTATTTGCAATGACACTAGTTAGTCCGGCAATTATTGTTTTTTTTTCTTGTCATCAAAGATATATGCGTTTTATAATTAAAAATTGAAGCGGTTTTTAATTATTATATATATATTATTTTTAATATATTATAATTAAATGAAAATGTATTTGTAAATATTTGGTGCTTTATTATTGTGCAGATATTGTTATATTCATTATATTTGTAAATAAACAAACCAACGTTAAGTAATTTCACTTATTTTTAAAGCGAAAGAAGCACCCAAAGGAGCTTGGAGGTTTGGAGCTCTGTCTGCTAAACGAACGATTATAAGGTTATTTAGGTTTGAATAATATTTTAAGCTACTTTATCTGCATTTTTAATCCTATTTTTATTGTTTTTAATAAGTTTTGAAAAAAATTAATTTCCAAAAAATTTTGATAAAATAATCTATGTGTGTACTTTTAAATTTTTCCTAAAATTAGTACAAAATAAGTTGGAGCTTCGGCAGTTGCTTCCAAACTTCTAAAAATAGAGGTTCGTTCTAGAACTTGGAGTTTTGGAGAAAATCACTAATACAAACACAATTCAATAAAAGATATAAGCACCTAACACAATTAAAGCTAAATAAAAATTATTGAATAAAACTTTATTCGGATATTTTGTCGCATGTTTTATCTTTGATTATTGCGCAGGGTTTTGAAACCGTATTATTATATTAATGTTTGGACGAAAACCGGTTGAGCACATTATCAAAAAAAAAAACATAAGTTTGACTCTTTCTCGCATTTTGCAGTAAAACCACCTGAAAAATTATTTAACAGCAATTTATTACTGTTCGCACTAACACAATGGTCAAGATTTTAAATTAAAACTCTTCTACAATTCTTAATATAAGTTACAACTTATATACTTGTATTTTAACCTTTTAAAAATACTATTAAATGCGCGTCTACCTAATCTCCGTCTACCTAATCGTTGTGTTTTCTCCCGTCTACCTAATGTCGTCTACCTAATCGCCGTTTACCTAATCTCCATCTACCTAATGTCGTCTACCTAAACTCAAATTCCACCAGGAAGTGACATTACTTAAACACTGAATGTTGTTGGATTAATGCCAGCAGTTTATTTCAAATCCATTTCCAAATACTTGAAATGGTTAAAATAAAAAAAAATATACCAATTTATAGCTGAAACCGTCATTTATTGTGAAAAAAATATTAAAACAGCATGAAAAAATTACTTTCTGTCATAGTATAATGTTTTTTAACTTTGTTTTTATGTTAATATATTCATAAAGATTAAATATTAGAAATTTGTATAAGGTTTTGGCCCATTTTACTTAAATTACAAATTTAATCAGTTCGCTAAAGCGAAATTCAAAAGATTTAATGACATTATAGCTGTATTTTTTACCGACTTGAGGCCGCGTAATAAAATTAATTCAAAATACAATGGGCATTTCCGTTTTTATTTTTTTATTTTTTTTATAATTATTCTGCGCGGCGGTTGTCGCGACCGCTCTGTCGCTTCTACAGTGCCGTTGATTTTAATCTCACCCAACCATTTGCCTCTAACTTGTCAAAATTTAGCAAGTTTTGTCAAATATTGATTATTTATAACATTTCACTAATATGTTACAACAGAAACTATCATGTTTAACAACAGTTTTTTTTAATTTACTTATCAAGATAATATTTTGAACTAGTTTTATCTTAAATTTAAGCTGCCCTGTTTCACTGTGTGGAACAAAATTTGTAAAGCAAAAATTGGTATTCAGGCTTATTTCAAGCACATATTGGGAAAATTATGATATATTAAACTGAATTTTACTTTTTATGTTAGCGATTGTAGTGAGGCATATTCCATTTCATTTTATGACAGTTTGTAACCTCTTCCACAGCGTCCAGCAATTTCTGGATCAACTTTTTTTAATGATTGAGTTGCTCAAAACTACTGCAATATCTAGATAATGTGGGAATGAAAATGAACCAGAAGGTCCTGGTGACTTCAAAAAACTCAATTTTACTTCCGCTTGCTCTGAATCTACTGATAGAACTGAGGCTAAATACTTTTTTCAAAATATTTCACTGTCACATTGCCCTTAATTTGGTCAATGTCCAATTCAGTTGAAGTGTCTCCTTCATTAATTTTAAAAAACCGGCCAGCATTTGCAAGCAAGAATTCTTTCACTATTACAGTGGTTTGCGATTGACAGATAAATGCATGCAGTCTTTGCGTTCCTTTATGGTACATTGTGCATCCAAGTTTAAATCTTTCTTCCAGAACTCTAAATTCAGCATCATACTGCTCTTGTGTTGTGAATTCAACAGTTATTGATGGAATATTCTGGGAAGCAAAGTTGTACAGATCAAGTGGAGACATTGTTTTTGTTCATAATAAGGATATTTCAGGCTGGCTTTAGCAGCCATTCTTTTAATAGTTCCTCCTACTCCATCACAGGTGCCTTTCTTATGAGATGTAGCAAAAGTGTGCCACTTGACTGTACATCCGAAATCGAGTTAATGGTTGAGTGAGTTGCCAGCCTGCAACGTCCTTATTATGAACAAATAATGTTTCCATTTGATCTCTACAACTTTGCTTCCCAGAATATTTTATCAAGAACTGTTGAATTTACAACACAAGAACAGAATGATGCTTAATTTGGAGTTCTGGAAGAAAGATTTAGACTTGGATGCACGATGCACCATAAAAGGAACGCAAAGACTGCATGCATTTATCCCTCAATCACAAACCAGTGTAATAGTGAAAGAAGTCTCGCTGGCAAATGCCAGCCGGTTGATTAAAATTAATGAAGGTGACACTTTAACTGAATTGGACATTGACCAAATCAAAGGGCTATGTGACAGTGAAATATTTTGCACAATGGTATTTACCATCAGTTTTATCAGTAGTTTGCTTTTTTGTAATTTGTGAATGTTCTTTTGGTGTGTTGTTGTTTAATGTTGCAAATATTGGTCTACCAATATAATTGAGTGGTGGTCTTAATTAAGTGCGTATAATGTTTGCCCTGAGTGGGTATTCTTGATGTTTGTTGAGATTGTTGTGATGTCTGGAGATGTTTGTTGTTGGTTGGTTGCTGTTGGTTTGCGCGTGGGTATATTTGTTTTGAGTTTATGATTATGTCAGCTGCTGCTTCCCATTTACAATCTTCTGGGAGAAAACCAGAGGGGAGTGAGCGTTTATGTCGCCTGTGATAATTGTGTTGTCTTGCTGGATGAGTTGGTCGTTGGTGTATGATGTATGTTGTGACTGCCATTTGGTTGTTTTCTGTTGTTTCTGATTGAGTGTTCCTTGGAGAGATGTAGATGTTTGCGCTGTCTATGTGTTGCTTTTGCGTTTTGTGTATCCGTGTTATGAGTAGCTCTGTGGTGTTGTCTGTTTGTTGTGGAGTTTGTGTTGGTCTGAGCTGGGAAAAGATAGTTTGTTTGTGTATGTATGTGAGTAGTCCTCCCCCAGTTTTGCCTTGTCTGTCTTGTCTGCACGTGGCGTAGTCTTGTAGTTTTGGTGTATTTGTTTTCAATGTTTTGGGTTTTGTTTCTTGCACTGTGATGTCTGCTTGTGTTTTGTTAGTGAGCATTTATAGCTCTGTGATATTTAATTGTGTTAATGTCATGTCATTGATGTTTGTTTAAAGTATTTTTAGTTTTGATTTGTAGTGTTGAGTGTTAGCGTTGTTTTGTGCTGGTTGTGCTGTGGTGTTGGTTGTTGTTTGTATTGTGTTGTTGTATTTTGGTGTTTGTTTGTTGTTTTATTTTTGTTGTTTTATTTTTGTAGTTACTGTTTTTTTGTGTTTGGTGTAGGATGTGTAATTGGCAATGCCAGTTGGTTGTTGTTTATATTGTTTGAGTCTTGATTGATGCTTTGTGTCGGCTGGCGCCACTATGCAGCACAGTTGGGGCGTCTAGCGTGGCTCCTGTGACATGTATTTATCCCCCGCCTAGAACGTTCCTCACTGGAAAAGAAATCCTAGCTATGCTACTGCTCCTACTTTTTTCTTCTGGTGCAAAAAAAAAGAATTTAAAACAATTTGCGTTTTTGCCATGGAAGACAGAAGTGATCAACAACTACTACTACCATAGGTGTTTTTGGTCAGGTCCGCTAGGGTGGTCAACCCCGGGAGGAACTGACCATATTTTTTTGGAGGGGAATTTGGGGGGTTAACCCCCCTTCAACTCCTCTGTGCCCATGTATGCTTTGGCTTGTTAGAGTTTGAGTTATTTTGAAAGATTTTTTGCTTTTTTTAAATTGAGAGGTGAGTCCTTCTTCCTTTTTTCATTGCAGTGAGGGCATACATGGGCACGGGGGGGGGGGGGGGGGGCGGGGGGTGGTTGGGGGGCGGGGCGGGGGGGGGGTGGGGGGTGGGGGGGGGGGGGGGGGGGGAGGGTGGGGGGGGGGGGGGGAGTGTGCGGGGGGGTTTTTTTTTTGGCGATTCTGATTTTTTTGTGATATTTTTAGGTTTTTTTATTTTCCCCCAATTTTGAAGAAGGGGGGGTTTAAAACGGAGGAAAGGAAGAGATGAACATTATGCCTAACTATTGGGCGGCAAAATTGATTTGAAAGTGAAAAACTCGATAAGTTGTCAATTTAAACTACCCGCGAAGCGGGAAATTTGGTTTTTTGCTACTAAATGCTTGGAAGGAATTAGGAAAGTCGGAAAAAAAGAAAAAAAATTTCCCACAAAATTCAAAAAACGAGGCGGGGGGGTGTCTGGGCGCTGAGGGGTGGGGGGGGGGGGGGGGGGGGGGTTAGGGTGGGAGGGGGAGATAAGGTTAACCCCCCAATTTTGGAAAAATGAAGAAAAAAATGTCTTTAAAATGACTTCTAACTGCCTCCAAACTTAAGTTTTGAGATCAAATAAATATTTTAAGCAATAAAAAGCTCAAAAATGCAGTAAAAAGGGCTTTTTGACGTAAAATTAGCGTTTTTTACCTATTTTTCCTTCAAAATCGAAAAACGATATGGGTAAAATGCACTGCACTTCAGAAAAAAAAAACGATATGGGTATTTTGCGTTTCTCGGATTTTAATCCCCTCCACCTAATTTGGGGTTTAACCCCCCACTCCGGACCAACTTGCCCATGTATGAGTGAGGAGTGGGGGTTAAACCGTCTTCTTAAAATTTGAAGGAGTAAAATTCTCTCCCACCCAACCTCTCTTTTTTGTGTGCATGTCACCTCTTCCAAAAATTTTTAAAATACCCAGCAAAATCGGATAGGCTGCCTAACTATTATAAGCATAATCCTTACCTAAAGTAAAGCTATAATGAATTTATTAACTATTTATTAAATCGTACAATATTCATCGTGTACAGCTTTGAAGTTGCTTATTATAATTTGGCTGCTTTCTATAAATACATTAAAAAAGTGCTTTTATAGAAAGGTGCTGGTTATTTGGTGGTTTTTTATTCTTATTTTTTTATCATTATTATTAAAGAAAACTTTTTTTTAAACTTTTTTTATTAATCATAATAATAATAAACAATAATCAACTTAAAATTAAAAATTATACTGTACTTACCTGCTGATGCCGAGGCTACCCATGCTAAACCTAGTGTCCCTTGAACAAAATCTCGATAAGTGAAAGCATATGCAAGACAAAATGTCGAGTGATCTATATCTGAATGCAAATTCAGGAAACTATTTACATCAACATTCTTTGCACAGAGTTTGTTTGTCATCTTAGAGGAACCTGTGCAAGAACTGTCATTATATATCTAAATTTAGGATAAATACAAACAATAATAGAACATTTACATACATTATAACTGAACACAGTCAATGAGGCTATGGAGGGTCCTTCTTTATCCCAGGTATATAAATTGCATTTTAAAATCTATGAGGAGGAGAGTCCGTCGACCCTCTGGCTTTCTAGGATGGTTTGGTCAAATTAGCGTTTTTTACATATTTTTCCTTCAAAATCAAAAAACCAAAAACGATATGGGTAAAATGCACTCCAGAAAAAAAAATGATATGGGTAAAATGCGTTTCTCGGATTTTGACCCCACCCTAATTTGGGTTTAACCCCCCACCCTGCCGACCAACTCTCCCATGTATGGTTTCTCCATTTTGGCGTTTTTGGTTCTGGTGGTGAAAATATTTGTGTCATCAGCAGCATATGAAACTTTTTCAATGTTTTTGGGGGGAGTGGGTATGTCTGAGAGATAGAAGTTGAAGAGGGTGGGTGAGACTACTGAGCCTTGTGGGACGATTGAGCGGATTTTGAGATTTTTTTTCTCTCAGGGAAGATGGTTCTATTAGTCCTGCCTCTGAGGTAGCTGCTAAGCCAAGATAGGTTGGCAGTGATGATGTTTTTTTTTCTTTTTTCGTTAGGAGGATTTCAATGCTCAGTGTGTTGAATGCTTTTGTGAGATCAAGCGCAGCAACAATTGTTTTAAGTGGAGGTTGATTTTGGTTGAATCCAGTGGCTATTGCGTTGATAGATAATTTTGGTCAGGTCCGCTAGGCGGAGGGGTCTATCGCCAGGGTGGAAGGCCAAAATTTTCTAGAGAAGGGGGTCTAGGGGGACCGGATCCTCTTGGCTTTTTAGGGGGGATCAACCCTGGGTGCGAGATTTCAAATTTAGGGTCAGAGGGGTTCATTTTTTTAACAAAGTTTTTTTTAATCAATAATTTATGTGTTTTTAGGTCTAATATTGAATTTTATATACTAAAACAGCCTATGTACACCTAAAAAGTGTATTCAAACACTATTTTTAACTAAAAAACTGTGTTTTTGACAGTAAATAAATTGACAGTAATGACATTGCAATTGCACTATTTATAGTTGGATTGCATTGGAAAGTTGAGGTGTAATCAAGTTCTTTAATCTTGAGCATTTTAAATGAAGCCAGAAAGAACATTTCTTACTCTGTACACTGCTTCTGTTTACAGTTTTTGAGCAAATAGGACAATGAAAAAGTTTTTTTGATTTCCGAGTTGGAATGCAAATCTCTGGCTAGAGTCAATAAGTCTTTGAGCAGCCTGGTTAATGAGCTAGGCTGCAAAAAAAGAGCAACCAATAGTCAGCAGCAAGTTCCCATCACTTCGACTGGACACTGAAAGATGATCCATTGGCCTGCTCTGGATTGGAGCAAGGTAGCTTCCCAATGCAGCCATTGAGTTGAGTGTAACATTTTGAAAAATAGTAGTTGCAGATCACCAAGCAAGGGATACTGTGTGACTTTCCGTCTACCCCTGAAGAGCTATTCCTCCCCCTCCAAGACCCAATTTTACTTCTTCTCTCCCCTAAAATCTTTGTTCAGGCCACGCTCACCCCCTCCCCTGTTCCTTAACCACTGTTTTGACCCTCTTCCAAACAACCATACATGTAAACAATTGTTTTAATTGTTTCTTAATCTCAAGCAAAGCCTTTAAATCAAGCTACAATTTACTATTACAAACTTTATTAGTGTATTTAAAAACTTGAAGGAACTGTTGCACATGCATAGTATTATTTTATGCAAAGACTATTTTATCAACCCCTGTACCATGTTTTTACACCAGAAAGTATGCCTCCTCCTAGATTTTGAAATGTCAATTTGTTGTTGCATTACCTGAAACGTATCTTACCTATGCAGATTATGCAAAGGGCAGGAGAAAAGAGAAGCCAGGAGGGGCAAAAAAATTTCAACCCACAGTTAACTCTTTGTCCAACATTATTAACGATGTTGGCCACCTTTACCGCTAGAGTGTTCACTGCATGCAGAATTTACTCATTTCAAGGTCCTCGTCTGAAGGATTTTTTAAGTCGCCTAAAGCTAAAGCCTAATATTGATTTTACTATTTAACGTCGTACATGAGCAACATAGGTGTTCTCATAGGTGGGCGGAAGCCTCTCGGATTTGGGGGGTATAAGGGGGGGTGTCTGGCAAGACCCAAACTTTGAGGGGGGTGTACCCAAAATTTCCGCGCTGCCTTAAAATGGGCTTAAAACGTGTAAAAAAACGTAAAAACAAGCTTATGAATGATTTAAAACTGTGTAAAATTCAAATAAGACCTTATTGCAACTTATAAATTTTATTTTTTAATTCTTTTAATAATAATGTGTTTATATATTCTTATAATTAGATTAGAAATCATAGTTTTTTTAATAATTACGTAATAATATAATAGTAACTAGCCTTGAAAAGTGCTCTAAAAATAGAGCAGGAAAAAGGGGTGATTTTTCCCAGAAATTGGAATGTTGTTTAGACAGAAAAGATGTGGACTAGGCTGAGATGGACATTATGTGGACTATAGGAAATTTGCATTTGTTTTGGGCAACTGCTCACTAAATAAAAATTTCTACCATATGATAACAGACCTGTGCAAGCCGCCTCTCCAGTAGTTTATCGGGGGGCACGGCCAAAACGGGGGGCATAGGGGGGCAATTTTTTTGAAACGGAGGGGGGCAATAAAACGGGGGAGGCAAGCAGGGGGGAAAAAAAGAGAAAAAAAACGGGAAAAAAGAGAAAAAAGAAGGGAAAAAGGGAAAAAGGGACAAAAAAAGCGAAAATAAGGTAAAAATAGGTTTAAAATGGCTTAAAATACATTGAAATAGGCTAAAAACTGCAAAAAATTTGCGATGATGGCGTCATCATAGGTTAAAAATGGCGTCATAATTTTAGAGTACTTTTTCTTTTTTGTGGGGGGGGGGGGGGAATAAAACGGGGGGGGGGGGGCATTTCCAGACCGTGCACAGGTTTGTGATAATGATTTGTTTATACATTGATCTAATCACACAGCATTGTTGCATGTTTTTTAGCTTGATGAAATGTCAATTTAAAAAATCGTACTCACAGCATTCTTTGACAAGCGAGAAATCGCCACTTTTTCAATTAGAAGGTTATATTTGTATGTGTAAAAAACCACTATAAATTTGAAAAAGTGGCTATTCCGCGCTTGTCAAAGAATGCTGTGAGTATGATTTTTTAAATTGACATTTCATCAAACTAAAAAACATGCAACAATGCTGTGTGATTAGATCAATGTATAAACAAATCATTATCATATGGTAGAAATCCTATAGTCCACATAATGTCCATCTCAGCCTAGTCCATATCTTTTCTGTCTAAACATACCAACATACGCCTGGGGAAAAATCGCCTTTTTTTCCTGCTCTATTCTTAGAGCATTTTTCAAGGCTAGTTTACCACTTTTTTGAATTAAATTAAAAAATAGCCTAATAAACTATAGTTTTAGCTGCGCAATGACATATGTTTATAATCATTCCGTTGCCGAGATATACTTTTTTAAATAAAAAATAAGAAGAAGAAGATAAATTTAAATTACAAATTTTACCCACGTTGTTTAATTATAGTTAGTGCGGTGCAGTTGCGCTCCAGACAAAGTTTACCTACGTTCTCTAAATATAGTTGGCGCGGTGCCGTGCGCCAAATAATAAAAAGATGATGAACATGAATCATGAATTACAAAATTTACTCACGTTCTCCAAGTATATTTGGCGCGGTGCCGTCAGTTAAATTGCAGTATGGCACCCCGCACCACCGATGATTACCGGCACGTGGCGCTCCCGCGCCACCGACGCTTATTATTATTACTAGAAAGGCGAGGGCCCTACGGGCCCTCTCCTTTCTAGTTTTGTATATCAATGTTGGACATAATTAAAATTAATATCCACATTAATAATAGTACCAGAAATGTTTTGAAACATAAAGCAAACAAATTTACTATTTATTAAATCGTTTAAACTGCAGCTCTTCAATCGTTTTGCAAACTGACCCACCTGAGTTCTTAATTTCCCCAAATTTAAAAATGATCAGAAAATTTAGAACATCATAAAATGAATTAGATAAATTAATTTATTTTTTAAAAACTGAGAACAAGGGGTGTTTTTTTTAAATCGGTTTCACCAGCAAAAAGGGGTGATCACACACCTTACTTATCTTTTTAAAAACTGCACTTTTCAAAATCGTTCAGTATCTTAACGCAAAATAAATAATATATGATCTTTTAGGGTGATTTATTGAATAAGAACTTTGCTTTTACAATTTAAACATACGTTTTTGATTAGTCTTTTATTATGCACGTGTGCAATCCACTAAAAAAAATCCCCCCATTCTTAGCTTTCCAAAAAGCTATTTACAAGTTTCACAAATAAAAAAATCAATGCAAAAAAGATTTAGGTTGTAAGTGGATTTGAACTTGTATTTAATTTCGGTCAAATATCGTAAATTATTTTGTTAAATACAAAAAATTTGGCTAAAAAAAGTATCGCGTTTTGTTTATTCATTTTTTAAGTGCAATCGATTAAAAAAATCCTTATACAGAAAATTTCCTAAAAAAAAATATCACGTTTTGTTTATTAATTTTTTAGGCGCAATCGATTAAAAAATCCTTGTGTTCTTAGCTTTCTAAAAATCTAGTTTTAAACACATCAAGAAAAAAGATTATTTTGGAAACCAATAAAATAATAACATAATTGAGAACGTGGTTAGTTTTTTTTTTTAAATCGGTTTTTTAACTTCAGTCAAATATTGTAAATTATTATTTTGTTACGTACAGAAAATTTGCATAAAAAAGTATCGCGTTTTGTTTACTCATTTTTAACGCGCATGCACAATCGATCGAAAAATCGTGTGTTCTTAGCTTTTCAAAAATATAGTTTTAAACACATCAAAAAAATTAAGATTATTTTGGAAAACCAATAAAATAATAATATAAGTCAGAACGTGGTTATTTTTTAATCGGTTTTTTAATTTTGGTCAAAGATTGTAAATTATTTTGTTAGGCACAGAAATTTGCCTAAAAAATATCGCGTTTGGTTTATTCATTTTTTACACGGAATCGATTAAAAAATCCTTGTGTTCTTAGCTTTCCAAAAATCTAGTTTTAAACACATCAAAAAAATTAAGATTATTTTGGAAAACCAAGAAAATAAAAATATAATTGAGAACGTAGTTATTTTTTTAATTGTTTTTTTTTAATTTTGGTCAAATATTGTATATTATTTTGTTAGATACAGAAAATTTGCCTAAAAAAAATATCGCGTTTTGTTTATTAATTTTTTAGGCGCAATCGATTAAAAAATCCTTGTGTTCTTAGCTTTCTAAAAATCTAGTTTTAAACACATCAAAAAAAAGATTATTTTGGAAAACCAATAAAATAATAACATAATTAAGAACGTGGTTGGTTTTTTTTTAATCGGTTTTTTAACTTCAGTCAAATATAGTAAATTATTATTTTGTTACGTACAGAAAATTTGCCTAAAAAGTATCGCGTTTTGTTTACTCATTTTTAACGCGCATGCACAATCGATGGAAAAATCCTCGTGTTCTTAGCTTTTCAAAAATATAGTTTTAAACACATCCAAAAAAATTAAGATTATTTTGGGAAACCAATAAAATAATAATATAAATTAGAACGTGGTTATTTTTTAATCGTTTTTTTTTAATTTTGGTCAAAGATTGTAAATTATTTTGTTAGGCACAGAAATTTGCCTAAAAAATATCGCGTTTGGTTTATTCATTTTTTACACGGAATCGATTAAAAAATCCTTGTGTTCTTAGCTTTCCAAAAATCTAGTTTTAAACACATCAAAAAAAAGATTATTTTGGAAAACCAATAAAATAGTAATATAATTGAGAACGTGGTTAGTTTTTTTTAAATCGGTTTTTTAACTTCAATCAAATATTGTAAATTATTATTTTCTTACGTACAGAAAATTTGCCTAAAAAAGTATCGCGTTTTGTTTACTCATTTTTAACGCGCGTGCACAATCGATGGAAAAAATCCTTGTGTTCTTAGCTTTCCAAAAATTTAGTTTTAAACACATCAAAATATAGGATTAAATTATTTTGGAAAACCAATAAAAACCTAATAAGATTGAGAACCTGGTTAGGTTTTTTTAAATTGGTTTTACTGGTGATAGATGACTAATCACAAATCTATGATCGTTTGAAGAACTGCACCTTTAAATCGTTTTGCAAATGATCTAAAAAATATTCCCAATATTTCAGCGAATATTTTAAAATTATGAGAAAATTTTACATATTTTATGATATGCTCATGTTCTTAGCTTTCTCCAAATCTCTTTACCAGTTTTACACAAATAAAAAAAATATAAAAATCAAGACAATTTCTTAATTTAAACTATTCAATCTGCATCCAATCAAATTTAAAAAATAAGATTTTGAAAACAAAATTTAAAATATTATGACAATTTTATGCTTAAAACATGTTTTTTTTAATTTTAAAATAAATAGTTTATTGAGTTTATTAAAATAAAACATAAATTTGTGTAATTTTTGTATTATTGCTCAAACCTAAATCAGCGTTTAATTTGCTATGTATAAGATTTTTTTTTTAAAGAAACATTATTGCATATTTTTATAAATATTTTTTTTGTTAAAAAAGGTTTTTTGCTCAAAGTTATTTGAACTTGTATTTAATTTCGGTCAAATATTGTAAATTATTTTGTTACGTACAGAAAATTTGCCTAAAAAAAGTATCGAGTTTTGTTTATTCATTTTTTACGCAAAATCGATTAAAAAAATCCTTGTGTTCTTAGCTTTCAAAAAAGCTAGTTTTAAACACATCAAAATCTAGGATTAAATTATTGAAAATCTGAAGAATTCCCCTTCTCCTTGTAATAATGATGCACAGCAAAAAAATCGAAATTTATTTTAACGATTTTTAAAGAATTTCCCCCTTTAATAGGGTAGTGCATTTAATTTTGGCACTTTTTTGTTTTTCCGATGCAACTTTTTACTGTATGGCCCGATTTTCATGTTTGATAACTCATTTTAAAGCTTTCACAATACTGCGTTGCGTCACAAAAGTTTCACTGTACAAAAGTTTTTTTTTACTTAATTAAATCAGTATTTAAAAAAATGGAAAATTGCCGAAATTAAATATGTGCATTTAATTTCGGCACTTTACAAACAATCCATTGTTTCTCAGTAAAAAAATCATCGTTTTCAAAAATTTAAAAACCTATCATTATCTTCAGACAGTTTTCTTTAATTTAAGCTTTTACTTGTTGTTTAACGTGTAACTGGCAAAAAGTTACAGCTAAAATGCCAAATGGTATCAAAATGATCAAAATTTGGGAAAAAAGAGCATTTAATTTCGGCACTTTTTAAAAGGACCTTCTTAATCGAGTTTAAGTGCAGTGCTATAACCCCTACATACTTCAAAGTTGTCTTTTAACTATTTACAACTACAATTTAACACCCGACCACTTAATTCAATCCGTTTTTACCTACAGCATATGAGTGCCGAAATTACACTATTTTATTTTATAACAATTGCTTACCACAGACGCAACGTAAAACCACGGGGACTAAAAATTTGGAAAATATACTATATTTTACCAGGACAGTTTAATTTTTAAACCAATTTATTGCGTAATCATGAAATGCCCATGTTCTAAAAACGAGTAACAAATTTATTTTTTATAAATCACCATAATTTCACATGAAAATATCATAACATAACAAATAAAAAGCTCACGACAGTCATCTACATATAATTAGCTCTCAGTTGAGCTATCAAACGTCGTATTCCGTCCAGGTTTACTAAAGATATAGTCCAAAATCAAAAATGCCCAATAGGGAAAAGTGCCGAAATTAAATGCACTACCCTAATTGGTGAACAGAATAAAAAAATTCGAAATTTATTTGAACAGTTTTTAAAGAATTCCCCCCTGACTTAATAATGTTGCACAGACAAAAATCGAAATTTACTTGTACGATTTTTAAAGAATTTATTCCTTTTAATAATGGTACACAGAATAAAAAAATTGAAAATTATTTGAACGATATTTGATGAATCTACCCCTGGCTTAATAATGTTGTACATAAAAAAAATCGAAACTTCTTTTTTGAACGATTTTTTAAAGATTTTTCCCCCTCTTAATAATGATGCACAGAAAAAAATAGAAATTTATTTGAACGATTCTTAAAAAAATTTTCCCTCTTAATAATGGTGCACAGAATACAAAAATCAAAATTTATTTGAACAGTTTTTAAACAATGCCCTCTGGCTTAATAATTTTGCACAGGAAAAAAGCAAAATTTATTTAAACGATTTTTGAAGATTTTCCCCCTGCTTTTTAATAATGTATAGTTCACAAAAGGAAAAAAAATCGAAATTTATTTGAGCGATTTCTGAAAAATTCCTCCCCTTCCCTTCTTAATAATGGTGCACAAAAATAATCAAAATTTATTTTAACGCTTTATAAAGAATTTTCCCTTCCTTTTGTAATAATGATGCACAGAAAAAAAATCGAAATTTATTTGAACAGTTTTTGAGGAATTCCCCCTTGGCTTAATAATGTTGCACAGAAAAAAAATCGAAATTTATTTGAACGATTTTTGAAGATTTTCCCCCTGCTTTTTAATAATGTTTAGTTCACAGAGAGAAAGAAAATCGAAATTTATTTGAACGATTTCTGAAAAATGCCTCCCCCCTCTTAGTAATGATGCACAAAAAAGAATCAAAATTTATGTTAAAGCTTTATAAAGAATTTCCCCTTCTTCTTGTAATAATGGTGCACAGAAAAAAAATTGAAATTTATTTGAGCAGTTTTTAAGAAATTCCCCCTGGCTTAATAATTTTGCACCAAAAAAAAATTGAAATTTACTTGAACGATTTTTAAAGAATTTACCCCTCTTAATAATGGCGCACACAATAAAAAAAATCAAAGATTATTTGAACGATATTTGATGAATATCCCCCTGGCTTAATAATGTTATACCCCCTAGCGCCCCCCAGGAAGTCAAATCGAAAAAAGGAGGTCGGATTCGTAATCAGGACCTACAAGAACCCTCAGAACCCTACAAAAACCCTACAAGACCTACAAGCTTCTTCTCTGGGTCACATTTGATTTCGGCGTGCGTTGTTTCAAATATAAAGGAGACGCAAACCAGCGTGGGAATTGCGCGAGCCAACTGGCTCGCGCATTAAACTGCGCAGCTGGCATTAAACTATTTTCGGTATATAACAACAACAAAATAAAAATCAGAAAATAATTTCTTGATTTAAGTTTCACGAAAATCCTTCTTCTTATTATTTTTTATTTTATCTCGGCAACGGAATGATTATAAACATATGTCATTGCGCAGCTAAAACTATAGTTTATTAGGCTATTTTTTTTAATTTAATTCAAAAAAGTGGTAGACTAGCCTTGAAAAATGCTCTAAGAATAGAGCAGGAAAAAGGGGCGATTTTTCCCCGGGCGTATGTTTAGACAGAAAAGATGTAGACTAGTCTGAAATGGACATTATGTGGACTATAGGAAATTTGCATTTGGTTTGGCCAGCTGCTCACTAAATAAAAATTTCTACGATATGATAATGATTTGTTTATACATTGATCTAGTCACATAGCACTGTTGCATTTTTTTTAGTTTGATGAAATGTCAATTGAAAAAATCATACTCACAGCAATCTTTGACAAGCGCGAAATCGCCACTTTTTCAAATTTATAGTTGTTTCTTACACATACAAATATAACCTTCTAATTGAAAAAGTGGCGATTAATTAATTTGTTTTGTATTTTGTATATTTTGTTTTTTTAATAAAATTTATATTACTCAGAAATTAGAGTTTTTTTGTCTTTATATTTAAGTTTATGCAATTTTTTTCTTGTTGTTTCACTAAAGTTTAAACATTAAATAGTTTCTATCATTTTTTAAATCAAATATCTGTTTAAAACTATTGTTTAGCTACTAGCTATTGTCTAGCTATTGTTTACGCATTTTGGTTTTATGTGTGTTTTTGAAAAAATATAGTTAGAGGCTAGAACATTTGCTAAAGGTTTTAAAAATAAGGCTGGTATACTATCAACGGATCGATGGAAATTTGTTTGGTAACTTTTTCTGAAATTTTCATATATTATTTTTAATTTTTTATAACCCAATCACTGGTAATATTTTGCTTTTTAAGCGCATACTCCCACAGGTACACCAGATATTTGTTTAAAATAATTCCAGAAAATCTAATGTATTGTTACTGACAAACTTAAACAGACATTTATTTTATCATCTATGCTAGATTGTTATCATTTATCATATCCTACTGCCAGATATTGCTTTTGGGCATTGTTTAAGAGAAAATCAGGTAATCGAAACATTGTGTCTAATATTGTGTTAAAAGATAAGTTTGTATATAAAGTTTCTTTGTTTTATTGAGGTTATTTGGCAAGTATTGAGTTAATACAATACCTTTTTATTATTTTATTTCATTACTAGACAATAGTATCGACTTTGAAATATATAGTAAAGATTAGGTCCCGATTTGGTTCTGGTCAGGCCAGATCTTTGGATCCAGTTCAGCCTGGCCGGATCCAAAATCATGGATCGGGTTGGCCCATAACCTTGGGGATGAAATTGCTTTCCCTCCCTTCTGGGTTATGCCTGCCCTATCTACTCAAGAGAGATAAGTTTCCACTCTAGTCTCAAACTCGCTGTTTAATTGGAAATTGTTTAGTGTAAGAAGGTCTCAAAAAGTCAGTCAATAAAGATTCAGAATTTAAATTTTTGACAACCAATGAATGTACAGAGCCGGACATAAAAGTCAAGGAGATTTTTTTCATGAATGTCCATTCTTTGCACTGATTGGCTGCGCTTGCCGTTGTTCCTTGAAAGTGACGTGAGCAATTTTCAATTCCGCGCTCTCCCTTTCTTCTATTTTCTTACTTAAATAATGATTCATATAATCGTTTAATTTTGGTCTTAAACATAAATGAACATAGTCAAAAAGCTAGGGGGGTTTTTACCCCGGGTAAATGACATTTCAAAATCTAGGGGGGATCCTAGGGGGGTCAAACTCCCCCCTAGCTTTTTAGGGGGGTCAACCCGGGGTGGAAGATTTCAAAACCTAGAGGGGGGTCAGGTTGGGGTCCAATGTCCAAAGCAAAATAGTGTTAAATCATTAAAGGTGTAATAATAGTTTTTTTATAAGATAATACTACATTTTATTGAATAAAAAGCGATATTCTGATATAAAAAGGGTGTAAAAACATAAATGTGTGTTAAAAATTCACGTTTTTGGAAGAAAATGTAGTATGAAAAATGTAGTATAAAAAAGTACTTAAAATTTTCCCAAGAGGTAAGGCGGGTCAGATTTCAAAATCTAGAGGGGGGTCAGGGTTAAAAAATTTGAAGATTTTGGGGGAGGGGGCCCCTGGATTTTTTTCTAGGGGAGGCCCCCAAAATTTTGAGGCTAGGGGGGTGGATCCCACCCTTCCCCCCTCTTGTTTATCTATAGTCTTAAATTATTACTGTTTGTTTTGATTCATTCATTTCATATTGACTGACAAAGAGCGCGGAACCAAAAGGGAGAGCGTGAAACTGGTGATTGCTCACGTCACTTTCACGGAACAATGACGAGCACAGCCAATCATCGCAAAAAATGGGCGATCATTAAAAAGATATGTTCTATGAGTTTGTTAGGGGGATGTGTAAACGGCGGGAATATTTAGCTCCTCTGACAACCTATCCAATGGAGCAAAATGTGATCACAATGTAACAAATACCAAATGACATTTTAAAGCTCTTAAAATGCCAGTATGTCAGCACCTAAACCGTCAAAAATCCAAACACTCCACTATAAAACCCCCTGCTCCAGCAGTGAGAGGTCAATGATCTATGATAGTAGCTAAAATATTCTAGGAGAAGGGGATCAGATTTAAAATTCTAGAGAAGGTTTTGAAAATTTGAAAGGGGACCCAGATTTTTTTGCAGGAAGGAGGAGGGAGGGCAAAAACGTGGAGTCTGGGGTGTGGACCTCACCCTTCCTCCCTTTTATTTCTCTTTACTCCTCATTGGAATAACTATAGTGACTGCGCCCCTGTTTCCGGTGTTCCGCCTGCTTGTTCAAAAATTTTTAAATATATTAACCATTTTCGGTTTTTTCAGTTTTTCTTATAATTTGAGCATATTTTTTGCAAAATTTAAACTATTTTAAACATAATATTCACAAAATTTTGACTTTTTACATGTTTTTTTTTCTTTTTGCCGTATTCTCAGTTAGAAAAAAATTCCGCCCGCTATGTGTTCTCTTAATTTGAAAATGCCTCCGTTATCCCTCAAGGCCGTGGCGTGTCCAGGGGGGGGGGCGGCCGCCCCCCCCCCCCCCCGAAACCCGTCGAAACCGGATTTTTTCATAAGGGGGGACCCTTACGTTTTTTGAATTTTGGGAGAGAAAATTTTTTTTTTTAAATATTAATACAGAAACTTTCCTGATGCCTTCGAAAAGCATTAATAGTCAAAAAACCAAATTTTCCCCGCTTCGCGGGTAGTTTAAATTGACAATTTATCTCAGTTTTTCAATTTCAAATCGATTTTGCCGCTCAATAGTTACGGCATACATCTTAAATAAAACTACTATAAACACTATTAACCTTTTATTAACGTTTTAAACACAAGTTTTAAATGGATAGGAATAAAAAAACCTTAAATTTTGTTTTAATTATCATCTGGATTTAAAATTTCTAGTGTAATTTAGCGCCCTAAATTAAATGCATATGTTATGAAAATGGTAGATTATATAAAAAAAAAGTTAAATACAATTAAGGCTGGTTCATACTACGTCCTTTGGACAAAGTCTAAAGGTCCTTTGGACTCTGTCTAAAGGACAAATACAGCCTAAAAACGTCCTTTGGACAAAATCCAAAGGGCAATGTGTTCATACTTTTTGTCCTTTGGACTTTTCCTTTTGGATTTTGTCTTTTCGACTTTGTCCAAAGGTCAAATTCTAACTAAGTAGCATTCATACTTCGTCCAAAGGATGTTTGGACTTGTCCAAAGGACGTTTTGGCTTGTCTAAAATTGTCCTTTAGACTTTGTCCAAAGGACGTTTTGTCATAAGTATGAACCAGCCTTTAGTATAAAATTTCTAAACTTTAAATATTTTCATACTTACCGATACACGCTGGATTTTAAAATTAATGCCAGTAACACCCCCGAACGATGTGCTACCATATATTTTGTTTGCCCCTTTTACGTGGGAGCTAAAAAGAGCTCTTATTTCTTCGCCGGTTCTAAAAAAATGATTTTTTTACAGTTTAGACTATTAAACTTACTTTACGGTTCAATAAATAGGCTTATTTTGGTGGAAAACACTGAGTCTAAAACAGAACTGCGCACGGTCTGAAAATACTCTCCCCGCTTTATTGGAGGATTTGTACCAGCCCTCCCCCCGTTTTATTGCTCCTGCCCAGTGCCCCCCCCCCGCCAAAAATGAAAAAGTACCCAAAAATTATGGCGCCATTTTTGATCTATATAACGCCAATTTTTAGCAGTTTTAAAGGCATATTAGACCTATTTTTACTTAAATTTTGCTTTTATTGTCCTTTTTTTTCTTTTTTCCTTTTTTATCAGAGAACGTGGATGAAATAAAGTTTGTAATTTATGTTTATGCCGAAGCGCCACACAGCAATGTAGCCCCATTTTTAAACAATAATTGCAATCATTACAGGTGCCGAAGCGCCACACAGCAATGTAGCCCCACGACACTGCGCCAACTAAAATGAAAGAACGTAGGTAAGTTTTGTAAGTCATAATCTTCTTCTTCTTCTCATTATTATTATTTTAATTTCAAAAAATTATTGGTGTCACGGGAGCACCACACGGCGATTAAGCCCTATGGCACCGCGCCAACTATAATTACAGAACTTGGATAAATTTTGTAATTTATGTCCCTGTTCTTTATGTGATTAATAGTTTTTTTTCAAACGCTTTTATCTAAACACCGATTTTCATCCGTTGTTACTGATTTATCAGAAATAAACATGAGCTCTTTGGAAAGGGTAAAAAAATGGCGCAATAATTTTTTTAGGAGCAACTTTTTTTCTGTGTCCGAATTTAAAATTTAAATTGTTTGAATTTTATAGTCGTCATGGGCGTAGCCAGAGGGGTCTAGGGGGTCTAGACCCCCCTTTTTGGGTCGGAAAAGGGAAAAATTTGGGGTTAGACCCCCCTTTTGGGTCGCCAAGGATAAATATTTAGGGGTCTAGAAAGGCCATTTTTTAAAAAATTTTCTCGCGCTTCGCTCCGCTCAGCGCTCGATTGATTATATAGTCTCCACTTCCAAATTTGTGTTACTTTGTTTTGTAATCTTGGTATGACCACGTTGGACCCACCCAATTCTTAATGTTTTAATTGGTATCCACTTCCAAATTTGTGATACTTTGTTTAGTTAATCTTAATACCACCACGCTAGACCCCCTTTAGATTGTTATATAGTGGTATTAAAAATTTAAAGGTTAGGAGAAGTAATTTTAAAAACATTTTCTCGCACTTTGCATTGCTCAGCTGTAATTCAATGCACTCATTTTTATGTTTTTAGGTTTTTACTTTTGGGTTGTTAATGTTTTTGAAATCGAAAATTTTAAGGTATCAAATTGTTTGTAAAAAATTTTTTCTTTGTTTTATGGACTTTTTTATTGAATAATAGGAAAATAATGAAGTATGTGACATAAACAAGGCAATAAACACTCCGCGCGAAGCGCGGAAAATTTTTTATCTCTTTTATAATGTTTAGGATTTGGACCCCCCCTGGACCCCCTTTTTTGTTCAGGGTTGCCCCCCCTTTCCGAAATCCTGGCTACGCCCATATTAATAATCGAGCACTATTAGAAATTTATATTATTGCATAGCTAAGACTCAAACTTTTTTATATTTAATTTAAAAATTCAATTTATTAACCAACCATAAATAATGAAAAATGTAGGCAAAGTTTTTAACACTGTAATGTTCACGAAAAATACGTTTTCTATTGATAATATGAAAACTGTTAATATCTCGGCAACGGATTGATTACATAGGTGAGAAAGGGGGGGAGGCAGGGTGGGGTCCACCACCTCCCTTCTCCCTTGCCTCGAAATTTTGGGACCCCCCCCCCAAGACAAAACTCTAGGGGGCCCCCTCTCTCCCCAAATTTCCAAATTTTTTACCCCTGACCCCCCTCTGAAATTTGAAATCTGACCTCCCTTTTCCTTCCTCCGGAAAATTTTAGGTACTTTTTTTATACTAAATTTTCTTTCTAAACCGTGAATTTTCATCACATATTCATGTTTTTACACCTTTTTATACCAGAATATTGCTTTTTATTCAATAAAATGTAGTATTATCCTATAAAAAGAACAATTACTAAAGTTAATAATATGGTTTAAAACTGTTTTGCTTTGGACACCAGACCTCACCTGACCTTCATGTAGATTTCAAAATTTCGCACCCCGGGTCAACCCCCCTAAAAAGCTAGGAGGTCCGGATTCCCCTGGGACCCTCTCCTAGAATTTAAAATTCGATTTACCCCGGGTAACCACCTCCCTAGCTTCCCCGACCGTTCTCACCTATGATTGATTATAAACATTTGTCATTGAGCAACTAATACTATATAAGGTTATTTCTTTAATTTGATTTAAAAAAGTGGTAGACTAGCCTTAAAAATAATCTAAGATTAGAGCAGGAAAAAGGGGCGATTTCCCCCCGGGCGTGTGTTTAGACAGAAAAGGTGTGTACTAGTCTGAGATGGACATGATTTGCACCAAAAAAATTTGGATTTCATTTGGCCAGCTGCCCACTGAGTAAAAATTTCTACCATATGATAATAATTTATTTATGCGTCGAACTAATTACACAGCACTTTTTTAGTTACATAGGATTTTTTTAATCTGATGAAATGACAATTGAAAAAATTATACTCACAGCAATCTTGATCAATCAATCGCCACTTTTTCAAATTTAGAGTTGTTTCTTACACCAACAAATATAACCTTCTAATTGAAAAAATGGCGATTTCGCGCTTGTCAAAGATTGCTGTGAGTATAATTTTTTCAATTGTCATTTCTTCAATTTAAAAAAATGCAATGTAACTAAAAAAAGTGTTGTGTAATTAGTACAACGGTATAAATAAATCATTATCATATGGTAGAAATTTTTACTCAGTGGGCAGCTGGCCAAATCAAATACAAATTTCTTATGGTGCAAATAATGTCTATCTCAGATTCAGACTAGTCCACATCTTTTCTGTCTAAACACACGCCCGGGGGGAAATCGCCCCTTTTACCTGCTCTAATCTTACAGCATTTTTCAAGGCTAGTTAAACTATTCTGATTATTATATTTTTGAATACGGTACCTATTTATTCAATTTTGTTAAATACCTGATTTGGTCACGTTGTCCCTCTTTTGAATAAACCAAATTGTAGAGTTCTTGGTCCGCAATCATATAAAGTGTGCAAGTGTCAACATTGTATATTTTAGTGTTTTTTCCTTTAAAATTGATTACCTTCTGTTTTAAAGCTCTTTTGATTATGGATCTAAATTAACAAACGCATACAAAATTGTTACTTGCAAATGATGCTCTTTAAGGTCCTGCCGGCTTAAGTACTGCATGCATCTGTAATGTATAAACGTAATTAAAAATGAAATACATTTTCAGTCTAAAATATTGTATAAAAAGTTATATTAAAAATATTTTTATTAGTTTTTACAAATTATGCATTTTTCACGGTTACCTCCACGTGGTGGCCGACACGCGAGTTTATTTCCTTTACCAACTGTGGAATGTGCCATTAATGCTTGATTTGCTTATTAATTTAGGCACTTAAGCAGCTAAACAGCAGTATTGTTGGCATACGTGAGCATGGACAAGGAATAAGTGGAGTGATCATAGGTTGGCAGCCTCCCGGACTTTGGGGAGTACATGCCCAACCCAGATTACCCTTAAATTTAAGGGGGAAGGGAAGAGTGTCAGCAGTTTCAAGATATTTGGGGGATATAAATAACCATCCCCTGCCCCCTACGGTACGGACTACCATAGGTGGGCAGGTAAAAGGTTGGGTATACCTTTTCCCCCAAAAAAAATTCCGATTACTGCCGACACCCTTCTAAAAATTGGGGGTACCCCCGGCCGCCAAAGGCCCAAACCTACCCCAAAAATGACAGGAGAGGGGTTAGGTTAGGTTTTGTTTAGGCTTAGCTTAGATTTTGCTAAGGCTTAGGGTTAGCTTAGCTTAGATTTTCCTTAGGCTTAGAGGTTTTGCTTGGGCTTCGACTTAGCTTAACTTTTACTTAGGTTTCGCTTAGGCTTTAGGCTTGAATTTTGCTCAGACTTAAGTTTTGCTAAGACTTAGCTTAGATTTTGCTTAGACTTAGCTGAGGTTTTGCTTAGGTTTAGCTTAGTCGCTAATTTTCACTACCGTTTTTGGGGTAGGTTTTGGCCCTTCTAACCCGGTTTTGGCCCTTCTAACCCCAGACACCCTCCCTTAAAATTTGGGAGGTTTCAGTACTAAAAACGCTAAACATTAATGGGATATTTGAGCTATACCCCAAAAATTTTTTGGAACGTGTTCTGTTTAGGCTTCAGCAAACATACAAAAATACAAATTTTCAATACAAATTGTAATATAATTTCATGTAATAAAAATACAAATTTTCTTATAAAAAAACTTATTTTTATTAAATGATTGAACGCAGCTCGAATACTATTAATTGATGACTTTATTTTTAAGGTGAACTGCGCCAATTTTGAACGTTTAAACATTTTTGAAGCATTAATATTGTAGTAATGCCTTTTAATGAAAAGGGCAAAAATATTTCCGCAAACATGTAAAATTAGATCATAATCGCGTCTGCATAAATCGAAAAGAGCATTATAAAATTTAGCTTTAAAACTGATAGAATTAAATAGCAAACGAACTCAAAACCTCATATATCCTATTTATACATGAGCATGGACCGGCAAGCTAGGGGGGGTGGCTAACCCGGGTAAATTATCCTTTGAAAGCTAGGAGGGGTCCAAGGAGGGGGTCCGTACCCCCCTAGCTTTTTAGGGGGGTTGACCCGGGGTAGACCAGTTTGAAATCCAGAGGGCGGTCAGGTCAGAAGGGGTCCGGTTTCCAAACAAAGTCACATTAAATCATTTATTTAAGTTTTTAAGCACTAATATAGAATTTTATATACTAAATTAGGCTATTTATGTATAAAAAGAGTAAAAAAGTACTGTTTTTTACTACGAAACCGTGTTTGTGGTGAAAATAAATTTTGGCATAAATTCATACCTAACATTTGGCTCAGAAGGAAGGATATAGGTGCTCAATTTAGAATTCCAGAGGGCGGTACTGAGTCAAAATTTAAAAATTTTTGGGGGGAAGGGGCCCCCCTCCCCTCTAGATTTATTTCTAGAGGGGGTCCAAAATTTCAATGCTTGGGGGGGTGGACCCCACCCTACCCCCCTATGCTCATGTATGTTCCTATCTCCATTTTGGTGTGAACCGAATCTCCTGTCTCCGATCTCCTATCTATTTCCTATCTCAAATGGAGTGTGAACTAGGCTAAAAAGAGAATTTTGTATGAGTAAAATTTTGCGCTTTTGTTGTAAAAATATAAATTTTAATGTTTTTTTAACAAAATAACCTAAAAAATTTACGGGAATTTCCGTAGAGAGTATTATAATTTCCATGGAGAGTATTGTATTAACCATTATAAATATAATGGCAAAACTTACTTTACTTTTATCCCAATATAAAATGGTTTTATTCATTTAATATTTCTTCAAATTATCAAGTTTAATTTGGGATAAAATTAAGTAAAGCTATTATAATACAGACAGACCTGTGCGCTGCCCTCCCCCCGTGGTTTAAACGAGGGGGGCAATTCCAAAACGGGAGGGACGGGAAGGCACAAAGGGCAACTTTTTTTTAAACGGGGGGGGGGGCAATAAAACGAGGGGCAAGCAGGGGGGAAAGAAAAAAAAGAAAAAAAGGGAAAAAAAGAAAGGAAAAGGGAAAAAAGGGACAAAAAAAGCGAAAAAAAAAGATAAAAAAAGGTCTAAAATAGCTTAATAAAATGCATTGAAATAGGCTAAAAACTGGAAATATTCGCACTACGGCGTCATAATAGGTAAAAAATGACGTCATATTTTTTGGGTACTTTTTCAATTTTCCGCGGGGGGCTAAACCTCCAATAAAGAGGGAGGGGGCATTTTTAAACTGTGCACTGGTCTGGTTGTATATAAATTATTTTAAGCTTTTGGTTATTTATTCTTAACGTTCTTTAGCTTTTGTTAATAAGAAAAAAACTTTTTAATTGCATGCTTCAACCTTTAAGTGAAGTAATGGATTCTATTGAATGATCTCCGACTATCATGGATCTTAAAATATGTCTAGAATTAGGAGCAAAACATATTTTTTGACATTGCAAAAATTTAGCTTATTTTTAATTGTTATAATTTTAAACACTGTTGTTATTTAATTCTTAATATTTTTATTTATATAACTATTCATTTATTTTAGCTTCTTTACGAGTTGAATAACAGATTATGGTAAGAAAAAATTTTATATATGTGTGTTTAGTTAACTTTATATTTGTTTCGCAGTTTATGGTTTTCCCTTTCCCTTCAAAATTCTGTGGTTTTTTTTTCACGTTTCCACTACGTTTTCTATTAATCATTTTTACACAAACTTCAGGCAATTTTTGTGGATAACTTTTTTGGAAAAATTTAAAGTCTGATTCAATTCCCAATTTTGAAATCAATGTGTTTTACATGAATAGATAATTACTTTTTTTAGTTATGCATAATCATCGACAACTAAACACACAATTCATGAGTGAAATTTTTTGTACTGGTTTATAGACAGAATTTTTTGTCTTTTCCAGAATTTATGGACTCTTAGTTAATTTATTGTTAATATAATAAAAATAAATTATAAATTTTAAAAAATTTTAGGCGATAAGCAGATTTTTAAATTTTTAAAATATAAATAACTTCTTTAAATATAGCTTACCCAATGACCATGGGCGTGCGTAGCCAGGCTTCTGGAGAGGGGGGGGGGGTCGAGTCGAACCCTGAACAAAATTTTGAAAAGGGGGGTCCAGGGAGTCCAAAAGGGCTACAAAAAAATTTTGGGCTTCGCGCAGAGTGTTTATTCGTTTGTTTATGCCACATACTTCATTATTTTCCTATTATTCAATAAAACTAACTCCAAAAAACAAATTGATACCTTAAAATTTTTGATTTTCAAAACATAACCACTAAAAAATGAGTACATTGAATTACAGCTGAGTAATGCAAAGCAAAAGAAAATTTTTTTTAATTAAAGAATTGTTGGCTTCAGACACGGTTTTCCGGCTTTATTCGTTAAATCTATTGACAGTGAAATCGCTTTTCCTTTGAGTATGTTATTTGAAATAAGCATGAAAACCGGAATTGTTCCAGATATTTGGTTAACTGCAATTGTAGTAGCTATTTTCAAAAAAGGAGACACATCTTTAAAAAATAACTATAGACCAATTTCGCTAACATCATTAATTTGTAAATTAATGGAAAGAATTATAACAAATGAAATTTTAAACTACTTAAACACAAATAATTTAATCACTCCCGAGCAATACGATTTTCTACAAACTGGTTGGTACGTTACATTAAAAATAAAAAAAATAAAATTCAGATGTTCGTTTTAAAAACAAACCGTTTTTTAAAAACAAACGGTCCGTTTTTTTTAACCACCGGTTTGTTTTTTGTGGGGCTGCCGCCGTTCGTTAAACACTTGCCCGGCAAGTTGCCGCATGCAAAATAATGAAATGAAAACAAAATACAATGATTATTATTATTTATTATGTAACCGGAAAATAGAAGAAAGTTGGTCAAACTTTTACCTGAAGCAAAAAAAATCAACAAAAAGGTACCTCTTATAATATGTTAACGTTTTTAACAGTTTCCAAAAGTTTTTTTGGCAGGTCCAGGCTATTCCCCCCGAAGTACCCCAGTCCAGGCTTCCCCCCCCCAAGCAATACGTAATCTAACGAAGTACAGGGACATAC
>JASAMX010010062.1:0-14361 GCA_030248175.1 Microlaimidae sp. YZB2_3 | reverse complement strand
TAAAAGTAATTTGAAAAATTTTAATTTAGGTAAAGTAAAAGTAAAAATAATTTGTGATTTTTTAATTTAAGTAATGTAAAAATAAAAGTAAAGGTCAAAATTTTATTTAAGTAAAATAAAAGTAAAAGTAAGACCTATTTTTTTAAGTAAAAGTAAGAGTAAAAGTATAATAAAAGCAATTTTTAAACGGAGCAAAACTCCCGTTTTTGGGGCTCCATAGCTTTGTCCTATAGCTTTTTGCTAATTTTATTAATTAATTATCAAGTTAATAAGTTTTTTGGTCAAAATAAATGGTTTTAGCGTGTTAGCGGCTTAAAATTTTTTTTTCGCCACTCATTTTAAAACAAGCCCATGGGAAATCGACTCATTAAAATTAGTTAAATTTTACTAAAGTTAATTTAAGTAGTTTAAAGGAAAAATCCGTGTAAAAGTAAAAGTAACAGTAATTGAAATTTCAAAAGTCGAGTAAGAGTAAAAGTAATTGAAATTTTAAAAGTCGAGTAAAAGTAATTCAAAATCCGCTACTTTTATTAGTTGAAGAAAAGTAAAAGTAGCATTTTACAACACTAGTAAACATGCGTTTTTAACACACAAGAAAATAGTGTAAACTGTTGGTATTTATTGTTTAAAATTTTAAAATAAACTTTGTTAAAAAAATATTTAATAGGTGCCACATTGAACAAAAAAAGTTTACCCGGTACCAGACCTGTGCACGGTCTGAAAATGCCCCCCCCGTTTTATTGGAGGATTTGCCCCCCCCCCCGTTTTATTGCCCCCCCCCCCGCCAAAAAATGAAAAAGTACCCTAAAAATATGACGCCATTTTTGACCTATGATGACGCCATCATCGCGAATTTTTTGCACTTTTTAGCCTATTTCAATGTATTTTAAGCCATTTTAGACCTACTTTTACCTTATTTCCGCTCTTTTTTTGTCCTTTTTTTCCCTTTTCCCTTCATTTTTTCTCTTTTTTTCTCCTCTTTTTTCTCTTTTTCTTTCTTTCCCCCCGCTTGCCCCCCCTTGTTTTATTGCCCCCCCCCGTTTCAAAAAAGTTGCCCCCCCCGTGCCCCCCCCCCCGTGTTGGAATTTCCCCCCCCCCCGGTTAAACCCGGGGGGGGGGGGCAGTGCACAGGTCTGCGGTACAGAGTTTTCATGTTAAAAAGGGCCGACTAAGTCCAAATGAACCCAGTCGGAAATTTTATGAATACGAGTATATGTACCGCGTATTAAAGTTTCTCTATCAACCGTAACTCTAGGAGAAATAAGCGTATTAATTTATTGTGAAAACAAATTTAAAAAATTATGATTAAAATATAGTAGAAAAACATGAGTATAATTAGAGGTTTTGTTTGTAATGCCAATTTGTTCATTTTACGACTTTATAGGTATTAATTGCGAGGAGGCGTTCATCGAACTAGCTGCCACAATGCGAGAGAACTTGTTGTTATCCAAAATGGATCATTACAACGAAAGCTCCGATTCCGACGATTGTTCCGGTGGATTTCACGTTGATGGCGTCATTAGAACCCCAGAGGAAGAATGGTCTTGCTGTGGAGCCCATCTTCCTTCTAGCAAACCTCTGCCGACATTTGTGTAATTAAACGATTCCTTGTGTAATATTGCTGAATACCAATTGCCGACTCGACAAGGAAAGTAAAAAAATTGTAAGCTGGAATTTTCTGGAAGAAAATCAAGGGTTTTTTTTTCAACAAAGGGAAATGTTTCTATAAGCGGATCAAAAAAAATTTATGTCATTATTACAAAATGTAGATAAAACAATTCTTATGACGAAAACAGGAATGTGAAAAAATTGCATTTGTAGTATTTCGGAGGCAGCAACCAGATTATTGTTCACGAGATTTTTTAATTTTCATGATTATTAACCGGCCTTTAAATTGACGATTTTACGCAATAAGAATGGATGTGTATGAATGTTAACAAGTTTGTTTATTTTATGGTTCACATTTTTTTTGACTATGTATCTCAGATTTAACCCACCTACCTGATTTTTCTTAGTGAAAGCATAAATTCTTGTCCTGAACATATTTATATAGGACCAAATTATAAGTTCTGTATTACTTCTTTGTTGTTTTATATACAATGTACATTAATAAATTTTTTTTAATTTAATGTATGAAATACTTAATGCTGTTCTTAGAACAGTTACCTTTTGTGTTTTATAAATAAGTCAATTTTTTAACACCCTAAATTTGTGGCCGAATTTAAGGCCTGGCCGAAATTAAGTCAGATACCCTATATTTAGTAAAAGTTTTTTAAGATGAAAAATTGATGGCAAAAACAATTTTTTTTAACTTTTATATTTTAAAAATTCCTACAGTATGTCGAAGTTTTATAAATTGCTTATTTATAATTTTTAATTACAAAAAAACCCGAACTATAAAGTAGGAAAAAAATCCCTCGCGGAAATGTTTTCCGCGGAAATAGGTTTTCGAAAAAATTAATGCTGAGGAAATACTGCCCGCCCCCCCGGCCCCCCGTTCGGTTCCTTTTTTTTCCCGGGTTGTGGGGGTGGGGGGGTGGGGGGGGGGTGGGGGGGGGGGGGTGGTTTTGGGTTGTTTGTGTTGGTTTTGGTTTTTGTGTTTGTGTGTTTGGTTTGGTTTGTGGTTTGGATAATGTTGTGTTTGTTTGTTTGTTTTGTAAAAATTTATTGTTTTTTTGTTGGTTTTTTTTGTTTAGTTGGAGGGGGTTTTTTGTGTTTGTTTTTTTTGTTTTTGCTTTATGGTGGATAGAGAAATTTTCTTTGTTGTTTTTTGTTTTATTTTGAGTAAATTTTTGGCTTGGAAGGTGGTGGGTTTCTTTTTGGTTGTTTGGTTTTTTGGTTTTGTTGGCTGGAAAGTTTTTTTGTCTTATGGGAAAGATTCGAGAGCAGATGTTTTGGCGTCGCTTCTGGTCTCTTTTTTCATGTGCTTTTTAACGGTTCTGTTTGTTGTTTTGCTCGTTTCGGTTTTTTTGTTAGGATGGCGTGGGTGTTGGGGTTTTTAATTTGGTTTGTGCGCGAATATTTTTTTTTGTGTTTTTTTTTTTGATCTGAAACCGGTTTTTTTGTTTTTGAAAAAGAAAAAACAAAAAAAAAGACAAAAAAGGATGTTGTTTTTTTATATTGTTGATTAAAGGGGGAAGATATGGTGAACCCGAAAATTCCCTCTCTGTAGATTTTGACTTTTTTCCTATGTTTGCGCGGGGGAATAAAAAGGGGGGAAGATCTGTTCTGGCGTGGAGCACGAATAAATCTGCGGGCGGAAATTGTTGTTGCGGAAATCTTTACAGGACACCCGCCGGCAGTTTCTAATTTTCAGCGCGCTAATTTTTCAGCGCGTTAAAAAGTAATTTTTTAAACACGGTTAAACTAAGCGGAAGCGCCTTTTTTAGTCAGCCAAACATTTTTAAACGTCTTTTTTGTTTTTCCTAAGCCTAAGCAAAACCTAAAAATCAAGCAAAACTTTATCATGGTAGAGTTTCAGATTTTTAAGCGCGCTTAAAATTACCACTAGCGCGCTGAAATTTAGAATCTGCCTCACCGCCAGGTGCGGCGTTTGCTATTCTCATTTATAGTAATCTTCAGTAATTCTAAGTAACAACTTCAGATTTTTAGATTTTACCTTCGCAGCTCTTTCCTAACCTAAGCTTACGTCTTCCTAAGCCTAAGCAAAACCTAAAAAAACAATCTAAGCCTTTACTACGCTGTTGTTTGATAAGTTTAGCTTGTTTTTTTAGGTTTCGCTTAGGCTTAGGAACACGTAAGCTTAGGCTTTAGGAAGAAGGCTTAGGCTTAGGCTTGGCTTAGGATTGGGCTTAGGCTTGGCTTAGGCTTGGCTTAGGCTTGGCTTAGGCTTGGGCTTGGCTTGGCTTGGCTTGCTTGGTTTAGGCTTGGCTTAGGCTTGGCTTAGGCTTAGGATTAACTTATTTATAAAACACAAAAGAACTAGCACAAAAGTAACTGGCTGAATGCTGAATAAAGTGTTTTTGCAAAAGTTTTTTATCTGTGTTATTCAGCATTATCAACATGTTCATACAAACAGTAAATTTTTTGTGATTTTATGGATTTTTGCTTTGTGTTTAATCTGCATCAATTTTAGAACGAACACTATAAAATCTTAAAATAACTTCGATTTAAGGCTCAAAATTGTTAATTTTCATGTTTTGATATTTTCTTCAAAATAACTTTGCAATGCGTTTAACTAATTGCGCATTTTAAAGTTTCGTTAATTTCGGCCACCTTAAAATTCACGTGAAAGAACCTGTCTAACACGATTTGCACCATCATGTGTACGGGTGGGGTTACATAACACATAATTTACAAGGTTGTATTAAATTTTTCACAAATAATAAAGAAACACATTTAAAAAGTCAGGTTATTTTCTTCAGTCAGGATGCAGTCATATAGTGAATATAGTAAAATATCAATGTCAATGGGGTTTCTTCACCCAACTTACCACGATATAGAATGCCAATGCTTCAAAAAGTTATGAAAGCAAATTAAAACACAGTTAAAATGTCAAGTTATTTCTTTTGGCGGAGGGATGCATTCATAAGAATTACGTAGTAAAACATCTGTGTGGGCTGGAATAATCCAACTCCCAATTGACTAAGTTAAAACTATCAATAAATCGGTATAGGAATTTCTCAAATATTATTGAAACGCAGTAAAAAAAACTCAGGTTATTTTCTTGGCGGAGGAATGCAGTCAGATATGAAACATCAAGGATAGGCAAGAGTTGGTGTGGAATTATGCCACTCCTTAATTTTTTTTAACGTCTTGTTTATCCTTAAAGTTGATAATTTAGGGTTATGTAATCGTTTCTTTGTGTTTTATGATTTTTTTTTTAAACCTAAAAGGTGGCCAAGATTAAGGCCGATTTTGTTTTTTTTTTTTAGGTTAAAAAAATAAAAAAAACTCAATAGAGTGGAATAAAATTATACCAGGCTTTCTTTAAAGTTGGCTGTCTGTAACAAAAGCCATTTTATGTTGAAATATTTTTTCACACCAAAAAAAAATTCAACAAAAAATACGCGTTTTAATAAAACTTGTGTTTTTTGTAAAGTTTTGACGCAATTATTTAAAGTCTTGCTAATAGCTATAAAAACTTTCCAACGGGAAAAAGTAAGTTAAATGTACCAAAAACCATACCTAAAGATAAATTTGCATCCTTTAAAAATGTTTATCGTTCATACGTTTTAGCAATAGTTATAGCAATTTTTTTATATGGCCGAAGTTAATGGCACGCGCCTTAAAGGAGCACTGTCTTAAATCAAATTCCTATAACGCCCGAACCGGACTGCTCCTTTAATACTGAACCGATTCAGCTGAAATTTAAAAATGTTGTAGCCTTGTAGTGGGGCACTCTAAATACCAAAGTTGAGTTAGATAGGTTTGGTATTAAAGGAGCAGTCCGGTTCGGGCGTTATAGGAATTTGATTTGTGACAGTGCTCCTTTAACTTCGGCCACTATAAACAAAAGTTTAAACCTCCAGTGATTTTTAAGTGTAACAGAAATTTGTATATTTTGCACTGGAATAACAGAAATAGCTGCCGTTTGATTTTAAACCAAATCCCGGTTCGATTAGAAGAGCCAGAAAAACTTATCCAAAAAAATAAGAAAGGTGGACGAAATTAAGTCAGTTATCCTATTTTTTTTCTAACGAAATAAGTCAAAATACTCAAAATTTCTGCAGATTTATTGAGGTGTTGAATTTGTTTACATTTTGTTTTTTTATCTTTTTTTGACGTTTAGACCAACGAAATATATCCAAAAAAAGTGTACTTTTGTTGGAAAATGTGTACATTTAGTTCATTTTCAATTTTTTAATGTTTATTTAATTTTAATGCATTGCATAACAGCTAAAAATATTTTAAAATTAAAAAAAGTGTATTGTAACGAATTTTCTATTTTTATAAAATTGTAGGGTAGCTTATTTTTATAAAATTGTAGGGTAGCTGACTTAATTTCGGCCACGCACGCCTTAATTTCGGCCATGCCTTAATTTCGGCCACGCCTTAATTTCGGCCACCAATTTAGGGTGTTAGAAAATTGACTTATTTTAAAACACAAAAGAACTAGCACAAAAGTAACTGGATTAATGTTGAATAAAGTGTTTTTGCAAAAGTTTTTTATTTTTGTTATTCTACATTATCAACATTTTCATACAAAAAGTGAATTTTTTGTGATTTTCCTAATTTTTGCTTTGTGTTTAAACTGCATCAAATTTAGAACGAAGCAATATATAACCTTAAAATATATTCTATTTAAGGCTCGAAGTTGTTAATTTTAATGTTTTGATATTTTCTTCAAAATCATTTTGCAATGCGTTTAACTAACTGCGCATTTTAAGATTCCGTTAATTTCGGCCACCTAAAAATTTCACCTAAAAAATAAAACCTGCCGTTTTTTGCTGTTTTTAAATATCATTGTACTACTGTATTTATAAAGAATTTTTTTTGTTCGTTTGACCAAAAATATATAATATACCGAAAAATGTGCAACTCCTATATAAAAAAAGTACAGAAAAGGTGGCCTTTATAATGAGCCTCTCCATTTAAATGACACTCTCCACTATAATGGCATAGTAGCCATTTTAATTCGGCGAGTTAAAATGGAGAGGAAGCTATTATAATAGCCATTTATTGACTTAATTTCACTTTATATATACTCACAAGTCTAATACTGTCCGGGCCGCACGAGTTTCTGCGTGTTGGACAGTATTAAACCGACACGCAGAAACTCGAGCGGCCCGGACAGTATTAGACTTGTGAGTATATATGAGTGAAATTAAGTCAATAAATGGCTATTATAATAGCTTCCTCTCCATTTTAACTCGCCGAATTAAAATGGCTACTATGCCATTATAGTGGAGAGTGTCATTTAAATGTAGAGGCTCATTATAAACGCCACCTTTTCTGTACTTTTTTTATATAGGAGTTGCACATTTTTCGGTATATTATATATTTTTGGTTTGACTTTGTTTTGACGTTTTTTAAGCCAAAAATAAAAATTGAACAAAAAATACAAATTATTAAAACTTGTTTTTTTAAGGTTTTGACATAATTATTTAAAGTCTTGCTAATAACTATTAAAGTTCGCAAACGGGAAAAATTAAGTTATATGTACCGAGAACAATACCTAAGGGTGAATTTGTAACCTTTAGAAATTTTTATTGTTCGTTTAAGCAATAGTTATGGCCAGTTTTTTGTAGGTGGTCGAAATAAATGGCACGCGCCTTAACTTCGGCCACTTTAAAAAAGTTTAAACCTTCACTGATTTCTAAGTGTAAATATTCAAATTTTGCACTGGAATAACAAATACAGCTATTGTTTGATTTTTAGGCCAAATTTTGGCTTGATTGAAATCGCCAGAAAAAACTTATTCAAAAAAATAAAAAAAGGTGGCCGAAATTAAGTCAGTTACCCTACACGTTTACATACACCAATTTGCCAATAGAATTAATTAATGTTTTTGCATATAGCCAAAATATTATGTCCAATACTGGCTAACAGGAAATACCTCTGTGCAGCTTTTCCGTAGGCCTAACCCTACGTTTTTCTAAATCTTTAAGCGAAATATAAAAATCATTCTAAATTTAATCTAATAACTGGGCAGCAAAAGTTTCGCTTGATTTTTAGGTTTTGTTTAGGCTTCGGAAAACATAGGCTTAGGCTTAAGCTGCGGAGGTATTTCCTGTTGTCCTTGGGAAAAATAAATATTTTAAAAACATTTACAAAGAAAATCACGAATTTCGTGTAAAGCTTTCATAAAAAGCATTAAATAAAAATTTAGGACAAAAATGTCAGCGTTTGTAGCTATATAAGAGAAACGCAAAAAAAGGGAAAAAATTCCCTCGCGGAAATTTTTTCCCCGGAAATAATCTTCCAGCAGAAATAATGCTAAGGAAATACTGCTGTGGAAATTTTTTCCGCGGAAATTGTTGTTGCGGAAATATTTAACTAGAACCGCTTGGCGATTGGGGGAACTTAGATCCTGGAGTCCTTAGATCCTTGACAGATGGCGGCGAAATTGAACAATTCTGGCGCGGAAACAGGTGTTTGTGCACGCAAACGCCTTAGCTATACATAAAACACGTTTTAAAGACTTGCGTTGCTAAGCAACTTGCGCTATCAAACTTTGTTGCGAGTTGTTTTAAAACAGTGATTTTTTCAGGAAGTTTTTTTACATAAATCAAGAGTGTTTTATTATTCGATGTTAAAATGTTTTTAAGTATATAAATAAATGAAATTCGTGTGTTTATTGAGGGTAGGGGTAAAAGCCGGACCACCCGGACGGACGGACGGAAATCGAAGGGGTAAAAGCCGGACTGACGGACCGTCTAAAAATGCAAATATCTCGATAAATACTGCATAAAATTATGAAGTAAACGCATTAAATTGATGCTTATGGCATTCTACAAAATATGTATTAGGTTTTAAAGGTTGGTTTTCTATATTGAAAAAAATAAAATCTTCCGGGTTTTTAGTTCGCATGGTCGAATTTTTGAATGTTCTATTTTCCTTATTTTAAAGAGCATTATCATTTCTAAATCATTTGTTTTGAGTAATTAGTTATATTTCAATATAATACAATCTGTTTGCGCTTATAAAAATCATTAAATAAATAGTTATTTTATGGTTTCTAAATACACCTTAAAACAGTGGGATCTTTTGTCCATGGTTTCAATTTGGTTGACTATAAATTTCCCGCGCATTTGAATAAAAAAATACCAGGCAATGCATTTAAAATTGTATTAAAATTCAGATTGTAAATAAATTATATTGAATTCACTCTTAAATGCTTTACTTGCTTATATTATGATGAGGCCATTTTGTAGTCAAAAATTATTCCGAATTATATTTATAATCATTTTAAATCTATAAATTTATATGCATTTTAACTAATTGAAAATCAACCCTCGATTCGTTAAAAGTTCGACTGCTGCGAATTTAGCTCACACACTACCTTTGAATTCATCTATAATCCACAATAAAAGCAACAAACAAGCAATCCAGAACAAAAAAAACTTAAGCGAACAATGAATTGTTTGCATGAATTATTTTAAAACTATTATAAAGATTTTTTTAATTTGATCGTTAAACAGTTTTAAACTAAAGCTAAAGTCTTCCAGGCTGAAATTAAAAACGTAACCGCTCTCCGCCAGGAAGAAAAAACAATAAACTTAAGAGCGAGAAAAATTAAAAAAAAGTTTTCAGCGGTCATGTAACCAATTATTATTTAGTTGCGTCATGTGTCTCTCTGCACGTGATATTTTCTCAAAAAACGAGTGGTTACTTTACCACTCATCTATTTTCACCCTGATAGAATTTATCTTTAGTTTTAAAATTACATTTTAATAGCCGACAATATTACGTACAGACAGAATCAATATTGCATCAACACAATCAATAAGTCGTTTTGCGTTGCCATGGATACAAATTTTTCATTACATCGAGTAACAAAACTAAAAAATAGGGTAACTGACTTAATTTCGGCAAAGTGTTTTTGCAAAAGTTTTTTATTTTAGTTATTCTACATTATCAACATTTTTGTACAAAAAGTGAATTTTTTGTGATTTTCCTAATTTTTGCTTTGTGTTTAAACTGCATCAAATTTAGAACGAAGCAATATATAACCTTAAAATATCTTCTATTTAAGGCTCAAAGTTGGTAATTTTCATGTTTTGATATTTTCTTCAAAATCATTTTGCAATGCGTTTAACTAACTGCGCATTTTAAGATTCCGTTAATTTCGGCCACCTGAAAATTTAGGTGAAAGAACCTGCCGTTTTTGCTGTTTTTAAATATCATTGTACTACCGTATTTATAAAGAATTTTTTTGCTCGTTTGACTTTGTTTTGACGTTTTTTAAGCCAAAAATAAAAATTCTACAAAAAATACAAATTATTAAAACTTGTTTTTTTAAGGTTTTGACATAATTATTTAAAGTCTTGCTAATAACTATTAAAGTTTGCAAACGGGAAAAATTAAGTTATATGTACCAAGAACAATACCTAAGGGTAAATTTGCAACCTTTAGAAATTTTTATTGTTCGTTTAAGCAATAGTTATGGCCAGTTTTTTGTAGGTGGCCGAAATAAATGGCACGCGCCTTAACTTCGGCCACTTTCAAAAAAAAAAGTTTAAACCTTCACTGATTTTTAAGTGTAACAGAAATATTCAAATTTTGCACTGGAATAAAAAATATAGCTATTGTTTGATTTTTAGGTAAAATTTTGGCTTGATTAAAAAAGCCAGAAAAAACTTATTCAAAAAAATAAAAAAAGGTGGCCGAAATTAAGTCAGTTACCCTACCATTTAAATTTTTTCCTATTTCTAAATTTGTTAAGTTTTTAGCTATAATTTATTTACCAAGTATTTATTTCAAACTTATCAAAAAGCATTATTTTAATACCAGTCGTTTTTTAAAGCAGACCGGTGTCGTGGAAAAAATTAAATTGAAATACAAACAGCCGGTCGGTCGTACGAAAAATACAATGCGTTATGAAATTTACTTTTTTACGAACACAAAAATTACTTATTAAGTTTTAAACCTTATAAAGTAGTTCAAAATAAAATAAAATATTTGAAACTTTAAGCCTACTTTTCTTCTTTTTTTTTACTATTTATTTACTTGTCGAAAACTATTAAAAAAATGTTCAAACATGATATTATTAAAATTAATTTGTTTTTTTTACCTTTGACTTTGACTTTTTTAACTTTGAAAAACAAACTGTTTTTTTTTGATTCCAATAATATTAATATTAATTCCCTATGACAAAATGATGACAAAATGACAAAACGAAACCTACTTTTTCCCGCCCGGGTAATATTTTACCAATCTATATGTTTTACTCTAATTCATTAAAATTCCCAAAAACGTAAGTATCAGTTAGTTAATAAGATTCATTTTTTTACATTTTATTTTATATGCTACTATTGAAACATTTTTATTTTCTAAATAACAGCATATAAGTGTGATATTAATTGTTTCACGTATCTTTTCTATTGTCTTAAAGGGTTACGGTAATTGTGACAAAAATACCCATGTCAAAAAAACCCCGGAAGATTTTATTTTTTTAAATATTGAACAAAATACCTAAATAAGTACATAAACATAAAGCATTTGATCTGTGGATGACAAAAATATGTTTATTTTCTGTAGAACTTGCGTATTTCTCGAGATATTGGCATTTTTAGACGGTCTGTCAGTCCGGCTTTTACCCTATTGATTTCCGGGCAAACACTAAATTCCACCGACTCCGACTCCGACTCCGTCCAAAATCTACCGTAATTTACCGTAATTTTTAGTATTATGCAAATTTTATTCTAGGCCTAAGCCTAAGCTTAACCTGCACATCAATATATAATTTGCAGAAATTTGAGGCGGAGTCGGAGTCGGAGTCGGTGGAATTTAGTGTTTGCCGATTTCCGTCAGTCCGTCCGGGTTGTCCGGTTTTTACCGGCAAGCACTAAAAGACACCTACCACACCTACTACACCTACTACACCGACCGACCAACCGAGGGGTGAAACTCCTCTTGTTTCTAAAAATTTCCCTAAGCGGGTGGGGGTAAAAGCCGGACCACCCGGACGGACTGACGGAAATCGATGGGGTAAAACCCGGACTGACGTACCGTCTAAAAACGCAAATATCTGAAGAAATACATAAACTCTATAAAAAATAAAGATATTTTTGCAATCTCCAGATCACGAGCTTAACGTTTATTTGCTTATTTTTGTGTTTTTGTTTATATTAAAAAAATTAAAATCTTTCGGGTTTCCTTGACGCGGTATTTGTCGACAGCACTGACGGTTTATTTATTTATTAACTGAAAAGTTACTTACCTTACCTTACACTTACCTAAAGTTTATTTTCCATGAATTCGTAAAATTTAATATGTTTCATAAAATTAAATTTAAAATTTTTTGAAATTAAAACGATGATAAATATAATTCTGTAATAAAGTGCCAGTGCTTCTTTTGCAAAACTCATGATGGAAGTAATATTTCGTTCAAAATATAAATTGAAATAAAATTTTAAATACGTGGTATTTTTTATCGTTTGAACGCTCGGCCGTTTTTTTGTATTCAAATTAAAAACTGGACAGTAGATCCTCAAGTCTTGATTTAAGGTGTATTTAGAAACCATTTAATAACTATGTATTTTACAGATAATTTAAACATAAACATTGTTTATTATATAGAATTGTAGCTAATTATTGTAAATAAATGTTTTAATTGAGCTAATGTACTTCGAAATCGGAAAAATTGCACTCTTAAAAACTTGGTCATGCGAACTAAAAACCCGGAAGATTTTATTTTTTTAAATATAGAAAACCAACTTTTAAAAACTGTTACATATTTAGTAGAATGCCATAAGCATCAATTTAATGTTTTTAATTAATAATTTTATGCAGTATTTATTGAGATATTTGCGTTTTTTGACGGTCCGGCGGTCCGGGTTTTACCCCTTCGGTTTCCGTCAGTCCGTCTGGGTGGTCCGGGTTTTACCCCTACCCCCCTAAGCAACCTAAGCAAAACCTTAAAATCAAGCTAAATTTAATGTTTTGTTTGATTTTGAGGTTTTGCTTAGGTTGCTTAGGTCGGTCGGTGTAGTAGGTGTGGTAGGTGTCTTTTAGAGCTTGCCTTTTTACCCCTACTCTTTATTGACATTTGACGTTATAAGATTTAGTTCTGAAAGGTGATTTCTTGATGCATTACATTTCTGAATTACATACATATTTACAAACAAAGATTTGGAAAATATAATATAATTATAAAAAATCTAGGAAAAGTATATAGGGCAAGTACTAAAATAACACTTACTACAGCTACTAGGCCTACTACACCGACCACAAACTGAGGGGTGAAAATCCTCTTGTTTTTTAAATTTTCCTAATATGTAACAAAACCTTAAAATCAAGCTAAATTTAATGTTTTGTTTGATTTTAATGTTTTGCTTAGGTTGCTTAGGTTGGTCGTGTAGTAGGTGTAGTAGGTGTGGTAGGTGCTCTTTTAGCGCTTGCCGATATAGGATATATGCAAGCACTAAAGAACACCTATCACACACTATTATACTGCACCACACTGACCGTACTTAAGCAACCTAAGCAAAACCTCAAAATCAAACAAAACATTAAATTTAGCTTGATTTTAAGGTTTTGCTTAGGTTGCTTAGGGAAATTTTTAGAAACAAGAGGAGTTTCAACCCTCGGTTGGTCGGTCGGTGTGGTAGGTGTAGTAGGTGTGGTAGGTGTCTTTTAGTGCTTGCCAATATATCTGTCTTTTTATGAAAGTCCATGTGTTTTATCATGGTTTTATTTTGAATGGAGGACACACGACAAAGACAAAAATGAAAATCAGGGTTGCCAGGTTAGCCCCATTGGGGCTATTTTTAGCCCCTTTTTTAGGCCGATAGCGCCAAAAATTCGGAAATAGCCCTTAGCCCTTTTTTAGCCCCTTTTCTCAAAAATAGCCCCTTTTATGGGGCTACCAGGAGAAAACACCGCAGCTGACTCCGCAGCGTAGTTTAAGCCTACGCCTTCCTAAGCCTAGGCAAAGCCTAAACACAACCTAAACTTTCTTCGCGCAGCCATTTGTTAAAGTTTAGGTTGTTTTTAAGGCTTTGCTTAGGCTTAGGAACGCATAACCTTAAGCTTAAAAAAGGTTATTTCACTCCAGGTAACTCCGCTGCGGAGTCAGCTGCGGAGTTTTCTCCTGTTAGCCTTTTATGGCCCCTTTTTGGGTCAGGTTTAAAAATTAAAAAAAATATGGTAAATTATCTTAAAAGTGTTGATAAAATGATCACCGTTTGTAATAAATTAATTAAACTTTTTCTAGTAGTGCTTAAGCTTAGGAAAAAAATAAGGCTTTTACTACTCAAGTTCAAAAAGCATAGTTTTTTATAAATTTACCACTTAGTAAAGTTTTTCTCTAATTTTTGCAATTTTGCTTAGGCTCTAGGTTTTCAGTTTTTTGAGAAAGTTATTTTAAATAAAAGTTTATCATGACAAAAATTTTGCTTGACTTTTTGGTTTTGCTTAGGCTTAGGTAAAAAAAGGTTTTCAATACATTGTTTTAGTCAAAAAATAAGAGAAACTTGTCTTTTAAAAAGTGTATTAAAAAGTGTATTTAAAATAGTATTAAATCTAGAAAATTGTTACCACGGGAAGGTTCAGGAACCATTTGAGAAAGTCCTAGTGTCATAAATGTTGTATAATATTTAGTTTCATTTTGGGAGTTGCTAAGCAATGTGTCAGAGTCCCATCTTATACCTGGTAAATTTATGTCCCCAACTACTCAGACCTGTGCATGTCTGAAATGCTCTTCAGAGCAGACACGTGAAACTCAGTCAAGCCATA
>JASAMX010010060.1:0-16251 GCA_030248175.1 Microlaimidae sp. YZB2_3 | reverse complement strand
TTTTGGGGGGGGGGCGTCCAAAGACCCAAATTTTGAGGGGGGGGTGTACCCAATATTTCCGCGCTGCCTTAAAATGGGCTTAAAACGCGTAAAAAAACGTAAAACAAGCTTATAAATGCTCTAAAACTGTGTAAAATTAAAAAAAGACCTTATTGCAACTTATAATTTTTATTTTTTAATTCTTTTAATAATAATGTGTTTATATTATTCTTATAATTACGTAATAATAGAATAGTAATATTATTGTCTTGAATATAAAGTCAAGTATCACAAACTTTTTAATCCATAATCTTATATTTGATTAAAGATTATATACATTTTAAAAAAAAAAAAAAAAAAAAAAAAAAAAAAAAAAAAAAAAAAAAAAAAAAAAAAAAAAAAATTTAAAAATAAAATCATAAAAAAAAAATTAAAAAAAAACATGGGCGTAGACCGGGGGGGCGGGGTCTATTTTATGACCCCCTTTGTTGTTTTGGGTTGGGGTCCCCGGGGGAGGCGAAAGGAAAAATTTGGGGTTAGACCCCCCTTTTGGGTCGCCAAGGATAAAAATTTGGGGGGCCTAGAACGACCATTTTAAAAAAATTTTCTCGCGCTTCGCTCAACGTCCCATTATTATATAGTCTCCACTTGCAAATTTGTATTACTTTGTTTGGTAATCTTGGTATGAACACGCTAGACCCACCCCATTCTTTATGTTTTAATTGGTTTCCACTTCTAAATTTGTGTTATTTTGTTTTTTAATATTGATATGACCACGCTAGACCCCCCTTTTAGATTTGTTTATAGTGTTTAAAAAATTTAAAGGTTGGAAATAATTATAAAAACATTTTCTGGTATTTTGCATTGCTCAGCTGTAATTCAATGTACTCATTTTTCAGCTGTAATGTTTTGGAATCAAATTGTTTGTAAAAAAATTTTTCTTTGTTTTTTAGACTTATTTTTATTGAATAATAGAAAAATAATGAAGCATATATGACATAAACAAGGTCCGCGCACATAAACAACATAAACACTCCGCGCAAAGCACGGAAAATTTTTTTAGTCCGTTTATAATGCTTAAAAATTTTTCTCCGGGAGGCGAATTTGGGGGGATGTGTCCCCAGGTGCCCCAAATTTAAGGGGGGTGTCAGCAAAATCCGAAATTTTTGGGGGTATATAACACTCCCCCCAACCCCCATGCCCACCTATGGTTAAGCCCCCCAACTCCCCCCGTGCCCATGTATGGTCCACCCCCCCTAGAAAAAAATCCAGCCACCCCTTCCCCCAACAAATTTAAAACTTTAACACACTACCCCCCTCTGGTATTGTAAGTCGACCGTTCCGAATCAAATTTTGGGTATGAATTTATGTCAAAATTTACAGTCACAACATGGTTTTCTAGTTAAAAAACAGTACTTTTGTATACATAAATAGCCTATTTTAGGATATAAAATTCTATATTAGAGTTAAAAAACTTAAATAAATGAATTAATGTGACTTTGTTTGGAAACCGGACCCCCTATGGATTTCAAACTGGTCTACCTCGGGTCGACCCCCCCCCCTAAAAAGCTGGGGGGGTACGGACCCTCCCCCTGGACCCCCCTCCTAGCTTTCAAAGGGTCATTTACCCGGAGTAGCCACCCCTCCCTAGCTTGCCGGTCCATGCTCATGTATGGATGCACGCATATGCAAATTTTGTGCACATGATGACATCTCCTTTCATTATAATGGCAAAATTTGGGAAAACTTCATTCAAAATGGGACTTCTATTTTAATGGCAAACTGTCCATATTCACGCGACTCATAATAGAGAATGCCATTATAATGGCTTTCATTATATGATAGTCAATTCGCGCTAAAAATGATAAAACGCGCTTTACTTTAATTAAATAATAAAAACTTTTCTTTTAGTACTAACGAGCATAATTTTCTTATTTATAGCAGGTTAAAAATTGTGCAGCACCTGTGTTGCCGTACTTTTCCGACAGAATAATTTTTAAAATTATTTTGGGAGAATATATTATTTAATTATTGATTGGCGTACATACCCAAATGTCTAATTGCGGTCCAATTGGAAAATCGGAATATAAATCCAACATTTCAGGGGATCTATACATCGGTGTCGTGTGCCTAGCCATCTAAAATATTTTTAAAAAATATAAGATTATCATCCAGCGCGTTAACTGGACACGGCTCAAATCAAAGCATAGGAGGGCAGCCTCCCTGATTTGGGGAAAAGTGTACAGGGACGTATCCAGGGGGGCGGCCTCCCCCCCCCCCCAATGGTCGCCAGATAGTAAAATTTGGGGGTTTTCAATGGCCAGAGTCAAAATTTTCTAGTGCCTCGCTGATCGCTCGGCGCCCACCTCTAAAATAGTTTTGGTACCACAATTGACAACCCCTAAAAAGCAAAAAAAAATCTTCCGCTTCGCTTAGCGGTAAAGTTCCATACTAAACGTATGCATATTTCATGCCATTTATCTTGCTTAATGTTATTGAAAAAAGTACAATAATTTTAATAAACAAATCAATAAGTACCACACATTAAGCAAAACAAACAATAATATTTGGTTGATTTGTGTATATACCTTTCCTCCTCTTAAAATTTCCAGCCGCCTACAACAATGGCTTGGTATTTTTTCCATATAGGTACCCTAAAAAACATGGAGGGAGATGCTGCTCATAGCTCATTTGATTTGGTTTACACTGTGGGTGTAGCCAGGGGGTCTTAAAAGTCTCTAAATCCATTTTTTATGAAATCCAGGCTCTACCAATGTCTGCAAATTAATTTTTAGCTAAGAAAACATTTTACTGCTAAAAACATTAGATAATACGTTATTAGGCCAAAAACAGTGTATTAGACAGCTTTATCTACGTTTATCCCTGCTTTTTTAACCTTTGCAAAAATTATGGGGGACTCCGCCCCCTCCCCCTCTCCAAAATGAAACCCTGGGTACGTCCCTGAAGGTATACATGTATGATCCCTAAAATTAGGGGGAGGGGGTGTGGGTGTCTCAAAAAAATTTTGGGGCTATACCTCAAATACCCCATTTTTAGCGTTTTTAGTACCGGGACCCCTCAAATTTTAGAGGGTGTGAATCCGGGGTACCCCCAAATTTTAGGGGGGTGTCGTCGGCACTAATCGGAATTTTTGGCATAGATGAGCATAGGGGGGGTAGGGTGGGGTCCACTCCTTCCTAGCCTCCAATTTTCGGACCCACCCCACCCCTAGAAAAAATTCTAAAGGGGCCTCCCCTCTCCCCGCAAAATTTTTATTTTAACATTCTTTCCCCCTCTGGAATTCTAAATCTACCCCCTCCCCCTCCCTTTCGAGCCAAATTTTGGGTATTAATTTAGGTCAAAATTTACTGTCACAAACACGGTTCGGTAGTAAAAAAACAGTACTTTTGTCCTCTTTTTAGAGAATTAGCCTATTTTAGTATATAAAATTCTATATTAGTGCTAAAAAACTTAAATAAATGATTTAATGTGACTTTGTTTGGAAACTCGGAAATTATATAGGGGGTTTACCCAAGGTAAATGTCATTTTATAATCTAGGTGGGGGAGTCCTAGGGCCTAGAGGGGGTCGGAATGGTATGGACTCCTCTGGCTTTAGAGGGGGTCGACCCGGGGTAAAAAATGTAAAAACCTATTGGGGGTGACATGGGGTCTAGTCTCCAAAGTAAAATACTTTTAAACATTAAAGGTTTAATAATTTTTTACAGGATAATACCACATTTTATTAATACTGGATACCATAGGTCACCGAAGGGGGGGTGAGGGGAAGTCACCTGGATTTGGGCCGCCTATGGACCTGACCGAGCCCCCTCCCTAAGGTCTTTTATACTTTCTGACCCCTCCCCCCCATCGACCCCTCCTGAACCCCTGACCCCCCCCCTAAGGCCCATTTTTGACCACCCCCCCCCACCCAGACAATCCCAAAAAATCTATAAAATGGTCAAGTTTGCTCAAAAAATTGTCAATTTTGGTACAAAATGGGGAAAAACCCCCAGCACCCCCGGCTCTCTTTATCCCTGTGTTTCTAACCCCGGGGGGGCCCCCTGGGGTGGAAAACCCTCCACACCCCGGGGTGTGGACCCACACCCCTGAGCCGTCGAAGGTCGGTGACCTATGCTGGATACTGCTTCCAAACTTAAGTTTATAGAGGTCAAAATGGGTGTTATAAACAATACAAAGTTAAAAAATGAACGAAAAAGCCTAAAAAACTTGAATTAAAATTAACGTTTTTACTCTTTTTTGCTCAAGTTAAAAAAATATTGTTGATAATGTGGTACAAAAAACGATGTGGTACAAAGTGCGTTAATCGGATTTTAACTCCAAAACAAAATGGGCGTTTAATCCGCTCTAAATTTCAAGCTAACTTGCCTATGTAATGTATGGTTATACTTTACAAAAATCTTAAAACCACCGACATTCCTCCGAAAACCCTTTAAATTTGGGAAGGGAAAAGAGGGAGAATCTACTAATAAAAACGCCAAAAATGGGGTGCTTTGTATTTGGGAATATACCTTTAAAAGTTTTGGTATACTCTCAAATTTGGAGAGGGGGCATATCCACAAATCCCGAAGACTGCCCATCTATGATCACACATACTATTTATTTATTTCACATAAAGCAGAGTATATGCAAGGCCGACATTACTGGGCGTTAGGTTCGTAACCAATTACAAATAAAATTACCACCAAGCAAAAAATACTATATAAGTATAGCGTGTCTCCGTCGGGATTCATTCTCAGCGGGACCTTTAGTACGAAAAACGGACATAAGTGAGCGGGAGGGGTACCCCCCCCCCAAAAAAAATATCTTAAAACTGCCGCCGTTACCATCACCCTCTATATATAATTAGGATGAGTTCGGCCGCTAATGGCGGCTGAAAATTTTCGCGCTAATACCCCCTCCGAAAATTCTGGAGACTATGAACACAAAAGTTCTGCAATTGTGTCACAAACCTTGACAAGCAAACGCGGAAATCGCAGATTATTATATTTCGTCGTTACTCTGACACAAAGAGTCACAATTAGTATAAAACCAACATAACTCTTCTGACTTTATTTAGATTTTTTCTGTGTTAAAATATAAAAAGAGTCACAGTTACGAGTATTTTACGACGCATCTGACTCAATGTGTCAGAGTAACGACGATTTTTAGTATTCCAGCAGCTGGCACTCACCTCGTCTTCCACCTGAGATCGCCCTATTTGTGCTCCAAGGAGGAGTCCGGAAGAAGTTTCCGTGGAAGCGACCCAATCCCAGGGTCTCCACATATCCACGGCTGTCCAACAGGAGATTCTCTATCTAAAATTTTATTGTAACAGTTCCTGCTGTGTTGATGTTGCGAAAATACGACGCCTTGTAAATTCGTGTTGTATAAAGTCAAGGTGTAATGGTGCAGTATGACCATAGGTGTTTTTGGGGAGGGGGTGACAGAGGGCCCACCCCCCAAGCCAACCCAAAATTTCTGACCCTCCCCCTTAGAAAAAATCCAGCCCCGCCCTCTCCCCCCCCTGACCAAGTTAGAAGCATACATGGGCAAGTTGGTCCGGAGTGGGGGGGGGTTAAACCCCAAATTAGGGGGGGGGGGTGGTTAAAATCCGAGAAACGCAAAATACCCAAATCGTTTTTTTTCTGCAGCTATTTTACCCATATCGTTTTTCGATTTTGAAAGTAAAAAATAGGTAAAAATGTTAATAGCAATACGTAACTAAATGAAGAGACTAACGTATTGCTTATATAATAAAAAAATAAATGTCTTTAAAAAATACAATCAAAACAAAATTACAGATTGCTTACGCTGGTGCAGTTATGGCTATAACCATTCTAGCTTCTCTCAACGAGCTGAGACTGCAGTAGCGTTGAACGGACATTTGATTCAGTCCATACAAAGACATCCAGAAACTTAGTCCGCCGAAAAGTGCAATCCACATGGTGTTATACTGAGCTGGATTAACGTCCCAATTAGCAAACGATTCAAATCTACCAGATGATGAAGCCACTTCAAACACCCTGCTGACGCCACCGCTATCCATACAGCCTGTAATAAGATCGTAATAACATGCATATTCCCAAATAATCACGAAGTAAAATAATTTACACACTCTGCGGTTGTTGTTTTTTTGAAAATAAAGAATTACTCCAACTTTCATACTTTAAATGCGGGCATAGTATGCAAAAGTTGTAAGTAAAAAAACAGAAGCATTGTGTAATTTAAAAAAATGTAAAACCAAGATTTTTTTGAAAAGGACCAAAATACCTTAATAACATTATGATTCTATGGAAATACCTAGCATTACGAAAATTTGGTTCCGCGGTCCTGCCGCGAAATTAGAATTCGTTATAAAACCAATGATTTTTACTAAATTTTTTCGGAAACTGGAAATTAAACAACTATATTAAAACAGTTTCGAATATTTTTGTTAATTTTTGACCCTTATTTAAAGTTATATTAAGCTTAACTAAGGTTTCTCATATGTAAATTTTTTTGGTTAATCACAAAAAATATTTTGTAATGCTTAATTAAATACAAAAAAACCACTAAAATTTTTCAAGTAGGTGTTTTATTTGTATATATAGTTTTTTCAGTTTCAAAAATAATATAAGAAAATGCATTCAATTTGAGAGGAACTTTATTTCGTGGTGGAATCGCCGACCCAATTTTTGTTATGCTAGCTAGGTCCATAAAAATTAATATCATGCTTCTGGGGCCTGTTTCATAAAAACGTTTTTAAATTTTCGTTTTAAAAATCTCGGTCTCCTTTTGGTAAAGTACATGATAACGGACACAAGGGACTGTTTATCGACATGTAATCCAAATCCATGGGAAGTATCCCCATCCCACTCATTAAAAAAAGTTGGTGGCATTTGTGCTCTGTGCTGATTGTTCCGTTCTCATAAAATCAATATTTTGTCCCGTTCAAGTATATCTTTGATCATGTATTTTACAAAAAGTAGGCGGAAATTTTCAAAAAAAAAATTTACCAACGTTTTTATTAAAAAGGCCGCTGGTCGAAAAAAAAATCCAAGATGGTCAAAACCCTCCCATTTGAACGGAAGTTGTTCTGTTTTAAAAATTTCCACATTATTATGACTCTATAAAATCACTTTCACCCAATAAGCGCTTGACGCTATAAAATCATATTCAGCCAATGAACGCTTGACGATATAGAATCACTTTGAGCCAATGAGCGCTTGACTCTATAGAATCACTTTGAGCCAATGAGCGCTTGACTCTATAAAATCACTTGCAGCCAATGAGCGCTTAGAAAAAAATTGATCTCCAATGAACGTGGAAATCGTCTATTTATGAAGCTCCTCTCGCACTTTCATTCTCACAACGCAAAATATATAGCCACAAATGACGAAAAGTACCCGCGATTTAAGGGTCCTTAATATTGTAGCGTGTCTTTTTAAATAACCAAATTTTAAATTAGCTTTCGTTCATATTTTACCTGGCGTTTGTAGTTACAAAGTAAATTAAAATGTACAATAATATAATTATCATATAGGTTGACCGTTCTGCTATAAAGAAATTGGCTGACAATTTTTTTCAGTGATGCTGCAGTTGTTTTGTTTATTTCTCTTTCATGCAGTTGTTTTGTTTGTTTTGTGTTGTTTTGTCGTTAAAGTAAATTACGGAACAATCAGAAAAGGAATCAAGGATTTGTAATAATAATAATTTTATATAATATATTAGTTGATGCAACTATAATTATATTATGAGATGGACCAACGAAAAATATAAAATATTTCAGATAAGTTTAAATTAAATAAAAAAGCCCCCAAAGTTAAAAAAGTGCCTATTTTAGTCCACATAAATGGTTTTTATGTCCAATAATAATCTTGTGAAAATTAATCAAAAATGTATGCGACTAATTTTACTAAATTATTTTTTCACTGCAAAAATAATTAATTCACTACCTTTAATAATCAAAGCGATCACTCCGCTGTACATAAAAACCGCCTGGATTGTATCTGTCCACACCACACTTTTCAACCCTCCCAGAGTCGTATAAAATGTGCACACAGCACCGACACTGAGAATAAAAGGCCAAAGAGGCACGCCGGTCACACCTAAATTTAAATTTATTTAGGGGCCTTTGCACTGGAACTCGGTTTATACATGAAGCATGGAATATACATAAGCGTCACCATAATGGATATTTACCGTATCTCCTACTTATCTTTTGTAGCAGATCAACAGATCGAAATTTCGCGCGCTTTCGAGGGTTGATCTGCATACTACGAAAGATAAGTAGGAGATACGGTAATTATCCATTATGGTGACACTTATGTATATTCCATGCTTCATGTATAAACCGAGTTCCTGTGCAAGGTGCCTATAATTGTGTTTGTTGTCTTAGAGAACCAAAACATTTGAGCTATATGTATGTCTGTCCTTTTTAGGTTATATCAACCATCTAATAATTTTACTTATTATGTTATGTAGATGGGCCCAATTTTTTATATTCCTTTATTAAAAAAAGATTGTTTCACTCTGCCATTTGTCTTTTTAAAAACATCTAATTCTAAACCATGTTTAATTCTAATGCGACTTGAAATAAAACCTTAAATGTAAAACTAAAAATTTTTGGTGAGCATATCCCGCTAACGATACGGTTGGTTTACAAAAGTTTTCTTAGTGTAGGCATTACTTTTAGCTATACATTGCATAATGATAGACCGAGTCAAACTTACCGTTAGCCAGATATGCTCACCCTAAAATTTTTTCCAGCGTCAATCATTTTTAAACAGAGCTTAGTGTTCTAATAAGCTTAGCTGCACAGTCTGAATCTTTAAAGATATTTTTTCAGCTGTACACTGCAGCAAATAACTGCAATAAAAGCTAGTATTTATTGCAGGCGCACTATCTAACAATAGCAGTTACTTGCATTTGCATTGCAGTTAATGCTTTTGCATTGCATTGCAGTTAATATTGCAGTTACTTGCAACTTGGGTATAATAAAATTTTTCAGTTACTTGCGTAAACCACTGAAGTTACTCCTTGCTAATTCCTTAAAATAAAATCCATATAGCAGCTAATCGCAACTTTTCCCGACTAAAATGCCCCAACCTAGAGGTTAATGCCCATAATATGATGCACAGGGAACAAGTTCGTTAACAAATTAACAGAAGTGTATACTTGTCTGATATAATCAGTGTAAGCATAAAAAATTAAAGAATGATTTAAACAAACGCTTTACCACTTAGGGCCACAGAAGGTGCGTACATTACCACTCCCATATAGAACAAAGTGTTCACCAGAAACAAAACAGCGGCTAAGCGACGAATAAGAATTGATTTGAATCTCAGCTCAAAATATTCGTAGATGCTAATCGGTCGAACTTCATAAAATATGGGCAAAAATAAATAGGCACAAATTACCAGTGCGGGAGTTCCCATCATCTGATAAACCCACATTAGAATACCTAAAACAGAAAATTTGGTTATAACAAAACAGTCCTGGCACAGTTGTGTTCTAAAAAGTCATGTGTTCCCGCGCTTATCCACTGATTTAACATTGATGGGGCCAAAGGAACTTAAAGCCGAAAATGGAGCAGTTAGAGCCGTAAGTGGGGAACTTGGAGCCTTAAGTTGGGGATTTGGAGCCGAAATTAAAAATCTCAAAAAAAAACAACGTTTACCTAAGCCTAAGCAAAGCCTAAATCTAAGAACTTAAGTAGTTTTAAAGGGCTCCAAGTTCCATTGTTCGCGGCTCTAAGTTCCTAAAAATTCCCAGCGGCTCCAATTTCCTTATTTACGGTTTTAAAAACCCCGTACCCACCCACTGAGATCGACATAAATAAGTCCAGGCAATCTAGCCAACAGCCCATTTTTTAGGAGTTTATGTATGGACAGAAAAAATGTATTATTATCCAGACGCATAGACGTAAATTTGAAAAACTTCAAACCGTTATAAAAATTAATTGGTAATTTTTTTTCTTTTTTATCATAATTGATGGCTTAAAAGCTAAATTATTTGATTATTTAAACAGCTAAACATCTTCATTTTTTTCAACTTAAAGGCTGGTTCATACTTATGTAAAAACGTCCTTTGGACAAAATCCAAAAGACGTTTTTACATACGTTCATACGCTGTATTTGTCCTTTGGACTTTGTCCAAAAGACGTTTTTACATAAGTTTGAACCAGCCTTAATAGTCAGCGGACGGACTCAATAGTCAAAATTTGTCCTGGTTGAAAAAGGTTACAAGGGTTCAAATAACTGTAAAAGTAACGGTTAAAGAGCGGGTCTAACCGTTGTCGTAGTTTATTTTATTTAGGTTTGGGTGACGTCATTTTGTCGAACACAAAGGTAGTAATATGTGTAAAAGGTTTTGGTGTCAAGCTAAGGTAATAAATTTTTTTATTCCTTCAACCTTTTTCAAGCCGATCAAAGCCACATTTTTTCTATGTATTTTACGCAATTAGTATGTTCGTTTTCTATTGCTGCATAAGTGTATTTCATTTAATTTATAATGTGATATAATACCAGTACAGCAATAAACAATATTATTATATTATATTAATAGTTGCTATTATTGGCGCAAGTGCAACCAATGACAACTTTTACTGACTTTGCTGTTCAATGCAAACGCTCTTTTTTTCAGTGATGTTTTTGGTTCACGCCAAAGATTTATTTACAAATACGATAATTAACATGAAATAATAGATACCTCTTTGGTATATTTCGGCCGGAACTCCCAAAAGCGAAAACCCGGAAACGAAAGTTGTCATCAGAGACAAGGACACAGGGAGAACCGGAAGTTTTCTGCCCCCCATAAGAAAATCATCAGTTTCTCCAACTTCACCAACAGAACTTAGTTTTTTCTTCTTTCTGGCCAGTTTACCTCGTACGGCGTGGAAGATGCCTATTGAAGCTGAGAGCAAGAGAGTTAACGAGAAAATAACATAATCCACTACGGAAAGTCGGTTTTCAGTCATAATTGAAATGCTTTGGCAGACACTAAAAATAATATAAAAAAGTATTACAAAAAAAAGAATTTGACTTTAAATCCTCCCCCTTTTCTGTAGTTTTTTCCGTTTTAAACCCTATGTTTTTACTAATAAGCAGCTTTCTAATTCGACTTCAAACTCTCCCTCCTTTTCTGTCATCTTTTTACTAATAATCAGGCAGGTTGCATTAAAATTGTATGTAAGCGAGTCACACGACAAGAAAAATTAAAAATATAAAAATTAAAAATTAAAATCACCAATATATTGCATAGTTTACATTCAAAATAAATGAATTTCAGGTAAGAATTGCTTACATCAAAACGAAAAAGCTAGTATTTTAAGCAATATAATGGATAACTTGTAGTTTAGTTAGACTAATTTGTAAAAAAAGAATGGCGTATGGACTATTTTGTTCGTTAATTCCTTGATGAATTTATCTTTCCGCGTATTCGAACTTATGTATTTCTTCTTTTTTTTTGATGTTCACGTCAGGATTTTAAGGACCCTCAAAATGTTATATAGTATTCGTGATGACGTCATATATGTTTTGCTCTGTGGGAATCGTTGTGGGAAGAGCTGATAGAATCACTTTTAGCCAATTAGTTGGAAAAAAATATTTTTTAATAGATGAAAGATCTCTTTTTTTCATAAGCACTAATTGGCTAAAAGTGACTCTATAATGTTATAACTGTGTAAAGATATTAACACTGAACAATTTCCGTTAAAATGGGAAGGTTTTGACTATTGTGTTTTCTAAAAAAAACCCAATCTAAACGGAAGTTCTTCATTGTTAACAATTTTCATAGAATTATGACGTTATAGAATCACTTTCAGCCAATAAGCGTTGGAGAAAAATAATCTCCAATCAATAAACGTGGCGATCGAACTCTTTCCAGCTCCTCCCTTTTTGATTCCGACGGAGAAAACATAGCCCTAAATCATGAATAGTACCCCGATTGAGGGTTCTAAAAATTTTAAAAGAGCTTGTATTTTTGTTTCAATTTTTCTAACAGTTTTCAGTCAAACATTTTAAAAAAAAATATCAAAAAAAGCAAAATTATTTAAATAAAATCAAAGACAAAAAAGTAGCCTTGAAAAATGCTCTACGCATAGAGCAGGAAAAAGGGGCGATTTTTCCCGGGTCTATGTTTAGACAGAAAAGATGTGGACTAGTCTGAGATGGACATTATGTGGACTATAGAAAATTTGCATTTGGTTTGGGCAGCTGCTCGCTGAATAAAAATTTCTACCATATGATAATGATCTGTTTATACATTGATCTAATCACACAGCACTGTTGCATTTTTTAGTCTAATGAAATGTCAATTGAAAATATCATACTCACAGCAATCCTTGACAAGCGCGAAATCTCCACTTTTTTAATTAGAAGGTTATATTTGTATGTGTAAGAAACAACTATAAATTTGAAAAAGTGGCGATTTCGCGCTTGTCAAAGATTACTGTGATTATGATTTTTCCAATTGACATTTTATCAGACTAAAAAAATGCAACAGTGCTGTGTGATTAGACAATGTATAAACAAATCATTATCACATGGTAGAAACTTTTATTCAGTGTGCAGCTGCCCAAACTAAATGCCAATTTCCTATAGTCCAGATAATGTCCATCTCAGACATGTCCACATTTTTTCTATCTAAACATATCGCCCAGGGAAAAATCGCTTTTTTTCCTGCTCTATTCTATTCTTTTCAAGGCTAGTAACCCACCTTTTTTTAATCAAATTAAAAAAATAGTCGAATAAATTATAGTTTTAGCTGCGCAATGACATATGTTTCTAATCATTCCGTTGCCGAGATATACTTTTTTAACAATAAATAAAACATTTATCAATAAAAAGTAGTTCTCTAAAAAAAATATTGCGCAATTTTCTACGATTTCCAAGGAACCCATGTTTTTTTGACCAATCAGTAACGAGGGAGGAATACTGGTTTTAAGATATAAGCGTTTGAAAATATAAGCATTTATCCATCATGGTGACACTTATGTATATTGCATACTTCATGTATAAACCGAGTTCCAGTGCAAGGTGCCTATATTTTTTTTACCTATCACTAATTTTAAAAAAGAACACATTTTTAATCAAACTCTTCCATTTCTTTCATTCTATATTATTCTTAAAATATTTAAAAAAAAAATATAATCCAAAAAATTAAGTATTTCCAAAAATCTCTTAAAAAAGGAAACGATTGATGCACATAATAATGTACATTGTATATCCGAATAACGAACACACAAAGAACTAAACGTCGAAAGTTACCTTTTTTCAAAAAATGTTTCCGGGTGCAATATTTGTAAACCTTTAAAAATATAATAGTTTCGTGTAAATTAAACTTAGACATAATTAAACAATAATCTTAATTTGAGCTTTTATAATGTAGTCAAGTTTGTTAAGAATCGACACTTTAGCTATATTTGATTTAAATGTATAAAAAATGGTAAAATGATAAATAATTTGAAGTAATACTTTTTTCGATTAAAAGTGAATATACACTGTACGTGTTTTGTGTAATATTTTAGTCTTTTAAAAATAATAAACTAGCCTTGAAAAATGCTCTAAGAATAGAGCAGGAAAAAGGGGCGATTTTTCCCCGGGCGTATGTTTAGACAAAAAAGATGTGGACTAGTCTGAGATGGACATTATGTGGACTATAGGAAATTTGCATTTGGTTTGGGCAGCTGCTCACTAAATAAAAATTTCTACCATATGATAATAATTTGTTTATACATTGATCTAATCACACAGCACTGTTGCATGTTTTTTTTAGTTTGATGAAATGTCAATTTAAAAAATCATACTCACAGCAATCTTGGACAAACGCGAAATCTCCACTTTTTCAATTGGAAGGTTATATTTGTATGTGTAGAAAACAACTATAAATTTGAAAAAGTGGCGATTCCGCGCTTGTCAAAGATTGCTGTGGGTATGATTTTTTAATTTGACATTTCATCAAACTAAAAAAAAACATGCAACAGTGCTGTGTGATTAGATCAGTGTATAAACAAATCATTATCATATGGTAGAAATTTTTATTTAGTGAGCAGCTGCCCAAACCAAATGCAAATTTCCTATAGTCCACATAATGTCCATCTCAGCCTAGTCCACATCTTTTCTGTCTAAACATACGCCCGGGGAAAAATCGCCCCTTTTTCCTGCTCTATTCTTAGAGCCTTTTTCGAGGCTAGTCTACCACTTTTTTTAATCAAATTAAAAAATAGTCGAAGAAATTATAGTTTTAGCTGCGCAATGACATATGTTTCTAATCATTCCGTTGCCGAGATATACTTTTTTAACAATAAGTAAAACATTTATCAATAAAAAGTAGTTCCTAAAAAAAATTATTGCGCAATTTTCTACGGTTTCCAAGGAGCCCATGTTTTTTTGATCAATCAGTAACGAGGGAGGAATACTGGTTTTAAGATATAAGCGTTTGAAAAATAATATATTAATAATAATAAGAAGAAGAACATAACACTAAATTTACCCACATGCTTTAATTGTAGTTTACGCCGTGACGTGGGGCTTAGTCTCCGTGGGGCGCTCCCGCGCCACAGATAATTCATTTATAATAAAAATTAAAAATAATAAGAAGAAGAAGATGAATTTAAATTACAAAATTTACCCACGTTGTTTATTTTTAGCGCGGTGCAGTGGCGCTCTGGTGCCAACGAAAATTTAATTATATTTTTTGAAATAAAAAAAGAAGAAGATGATCATTAATTAAAAAATTTACCAACGTTCCCCACTTATATTTGGCGCAGTGGAGTGAGCCTAAATCGCCGTGTGGAGCTACCGCACTACCAATGATTGCAGTTATATTTTTTGAAATAAAAATAATAATGATAAGAAGAAGATGATGAACATGAATTACGAAATTTATCTATGTTCTCCAATTATAGTTGGTGCGGTGTCGTGAGCTATGTGGCGCCCCCGCGCCATCGATGATTGGAATTATATTTTTTGAAATAATAATGATAATAATAAGAAGAAGAACATGCATTACAAAATTTATCCACGTTCTCTAATTATAGCAAAAATATATAACATAATAATAAAGGAAAAATATGTGATTTCATATATTTCTTAGACACATTGACTGCTCTTATTAGGGCGCGCCCTAATAAGAGCGCGATTTTATTAGCGCACTCGGATGTGCTAATTAGGGCCCTGTTTCTGAAAGGGGGCCCTTATTAGGACGTTTAATAGCTCTTATTAGGGCGCGCCCTAATAAGAGCGCGCTCTAATAAGGGCGCCCCCTTATTAGGGCCATGGTGCGCCCTCATTAGAGCACTTATCGAAATTTAAAAAAAGATTATTTATAAGTCTGTTTTATGCGACCGTTATCGTAGCTGCGATGGCTAATTGGTAGTGATTCGGCCTAATACAAGTGGCCGGTTCGAGTCCCGCGGACGACAAATTTTTAAATTTTTTTCCTCACAAAAAATTGTTCATCATATTTTTTTTGTTTTATTATTATTATTTTTTAATTTAACATAAGTAGCCCACCAAAAAAATAGTCGTTTATTTTTGTTATTGTTTTTTGGAAATTATACTTATCGCATTTTGGACACCATAAGAATAGAAAACTAACCTAAAAATTTTTTAAATGTTAATTCTGTTGAAATATGAGCTAAATAATAATGAAAAATTTAAAACTAATTCGTTTAGTGTTAGTTTTGTCAAAATGAATAAATACTTACCTTACATTGTATACTTGCTATTTAATGATAAGATTTACTTGTGTATTAAATAAAATGCGAATAGTCTTAATTTTAAAGAAAAAATATTAGGGAGCACGAAACAGTTGCTTTTTTAGGAAAACTGATTTTTACTACGAAGGTCCTAGTTGTTTAGGGTCATACCATAATTTTCAGTAAAATAAAGTTTTCATACCTTTTCGGTTTAAACAAAAAATAAATTGGAAAGATAAACTACTCAATTGTTATGGTGTATCAAATGCAAGTATAAATTCTAAAAAACAATAACAAAAATAAACGACTATTTTTTGTTTGGCTACTTATGTTAAATTAAAAGAAAAATAATAAAACAAAAAATAAAATTGACAATTTTTTGTAAGGAAAAAATGTTTTAAAAAATTTACCGTCCGCGGGATTTGAACCTGTCACTTGCTCAGTGGTAGGCTAAATATGAATCTCAAAAGAATCGGAATTGAAGAAGAAAAAGATGAACATGAAAATTTTGCTCGTGAATAGACTTTATTGACTTTATTTTCTCCAACCACTCTAAGGTGAACTTTGCCCTGGAGCCCTTCAACTATGCAAT
>JASAMX010010056.1:0-28531 GCA_030248175.1 Microlaimidae sp. YZB2_3 | reverse complement strand
GAAATGAAATCCTGGGCACGCCACTGACTCTTTGTCCCCTAAATACACTAATGGGTTGACACATAGTCAGCCTCCCGGATTTTGGTGGGTATACTCGACCCCCGAAATTTGAGGGAAAGGATGTACCAAAATTTTTTTTGGGGGTGTACCTCAAATACCCCATTTTAGCGTTTTTAGTACTGGGACCCCCAAATTTTAGGGGGTGTCGCGTGTCGGGGGTACCCCCAAATTTTAGGGGGCTGTTGGCTACAATCAAGATTTTTTTTGGGGGGGGGCGGGGGGTATACGTCGTATAACCCCCTTCAAAACTCTCTCCCGTTTGCCCACCTATTGGTGGACAGATTCCCGAATTTTCCCCGATGGAACATGGAACTGTACTTCAGGCCGTTATTAGGCGGGCAAAAGTTTTTATTAAAGTTATTATACCCCCAAATACCCCGTCTTTAGCCTTTTTAGTAGTATTGGGATGGAAACCCTTGAATTTTAGAGCTTTAGATGGGGAGGGGGGTAAAGGAAGGGTGTTGCAGTTTTGAGGTTTTTAAGGGATGTCCGTGTAACCATGTACCCACCTATGGTCCAGACATGTATCGTAATCGGTGCTTTTCATGAGATGCATTATAGTTCAATTTAACTTCAATAACACGCACGAAAATATTTTTACAGAAAATTCTTAAGCTTTTAATTGTTAAAAACAACGATTAAACAGTTTAGGTGACACTTAAAAAAGATGTAATAGAAAAAACATAAATTTGAGTTCTGTTATGTTAAAGTACTAGTTCTTTATAACAGTCCTTTCGAAGAAATTAGGGTTAAAGACAAAAATAAAGCCTTAAAAAATTAAAACTATTAGGTTAGTACCCCAACTAATAGGTGTATTGTAGGTGTCAGAGATGAGTTTGGATTCGCGAGCGCCAGGGGGCGCTGCGGAATCGGCGACAGCAGAAGAAGATGAAGGGGATGATGAAGAGGCGGCAGTAATGGATATGGAAGACTTTGCAGAGAGTGGCCTTCTTGAAGAAAACGACCCCGTAAAATTTCATTTTATTTTTTGTTTTGGTTTTGTTTAGATTATTAATTGGTATTATAATTTTTGAAAATAAAGCTCATAATATTAATATTTTTGACCTTACACCACTCACTAAAATCCCCTATGAGGGGTTGCTCATTAACTAAAACCATGTACCAGCAACAGTGCTGATACGGGGTTTTAGGCGGTCATAATATGAAATATCCATAGCCGGCCCACTTTTGCCTTGAAAAAAAATTAAATATCTACATAAAACGCATTCTTTTGAAAAACAAATTATTCGGAAACATTTTTTTGATTTAACTGTTTTTTTTATTGTTTCAAAAATTGAATTATGTATTTCTAAGGCAATTATAATTATTTAGTGATTTATGTCTTGGTAAAAGGGAACTTTAATACAAACGTTGTATTTAGGGTTTTTTTGCTTCAATGTTTTTAAACCTTTATCTTTTTTTGTGACGCGATGTAAATGTAATTTTAAATATGTGCGCGCTTGTTTTAGAATGCACTTCCAACACCACAAACAGTAGTGGATAGGACAACAAGCTCCGAGAGTGGGGATGGAAATATTTTGTCCACCAGAACTTACGACCTCAACATCACTTATGACAAATATTATCAAGTTCCGAGGATGTGGCTAGTGGGCTACGATGAGGTAGACCAATATTTCTTTAACTTAACTAGTTTTTTTATTATAATCTTATTGATATTTAACTGTATAACAATATTTTGTTTACGTTTCTTTTATTGGATTTTTTTTCCTGATTTTTTTCATCTTGTCCGAAAATAATTGTACTCCATCGTTATTTGTCAAACCTTTGGTTTACGGTGTTTCTATAAAATATTACGAATAAAAAGTTAAAGTAACAACAAGGCATTTGGCTAAACAATTTAGAAAAGAAAACCACTAACAGTGAATCAAATGTACGAGGATTTTTCCGCAGATCACGCTGGAAAGACTATTACGATGGAGGCTCATCCGAATTTGCCCGGACCCCCTATGGCATCTATACATCCTTGCAGGTGTCATTTTAATAATTAACAAATGTACAATTGACAATAATTTACGCTTACAATTTTATTTTACTGTTGATTTAACTCCCTATTTCAGAATAAAAGTGTTACTACGTCCATAAATGAATACGGTCACCGGGGCTAGGGGGCGGTTTTTTCCCCGGCAAAATGACATTTTAAGTTTTAAATTTTAAGAACAGGGGGAAGGGGAGTGGATGACCGACCGTCCTAAATTTTACGGAGGAATCGACCTGGCCTGAAAAAATTTTAAATCTAGAAGTCCGATATCCAATACAATATACTTATAAACCATTAGTTATTGTCCTTTTTAAAGCATAAAATATAAATTCACATTTTACTGAATAGAGTAAGTTAGTTAAATAATAAAAAGGTATAAAAATGTGTATGTTAAAAATTCTCGTTTTGGTTATAATTTAGTATAAAAATAGTTCCTAAAAATTTTTTCACATTTAAAATTTGAGAAAAGGGTTAGTGAAAAATTTTTGATTGGGGGGGATAGGTTTTATTTGAAAAAACAAAATTACGAAGATAGGAGGAGGGGTGGGCGTAGGAGGTGGAGCGGAGTCCACTCTAACCCTTATTAATTTTTTGTTAAGCCGCCCGCTTTTTCGAAAATTTGGTACTTTATCCCAATTTTTTTTTCAATTTCTAAAAACAGAAGGCTTTACTCCGGTCAGGAGTGAAAGAGGTTGGATCTCACGTTTTATAATTTGGGGTGGGGGATTAACCCATAATATTATTTTTTATTAGAAATATATATATATATCAGTAGCATACATAGGTGGGGGGCGACCGCCCCCCCCCTTTTGGCCGTTTTCATATTTAGGGGGGGCGGTTCCGCCCCCCCCCTGGCTGGCGAAGCCAGCCATTTTTGTAAGGGTCCCCCCTTTACTTTTTTTTATTTTCAGGTTATAAAAATGTAGTGCATCTTAAATGCATAAAATTACACAATGTAAAAATTTTCCCCGCTTCGCGGGAAGGTGAAACTTTTTCTTTTTATTTGTTCAACCGCACTTTTTGCTTATAAGTTACAAATCCCTTGCAGTCGCGCATATTTTTAAATAATTTAGCCAGTTATATATAAATCAGGTTGTTTCCTAATATTAATAAAATTAAGAAAAAACCTTGATTTGGATATAGTATAAAATTTTAACATCATACTAATTTAAAGCTGTAACAAACAAATTGTTTAGGAATTAGGTTATAAAAACAAAAGTAAATCTATTCTTATATGATTGGCTGGAGACAATTCTTAAGCAGTTTTTAGTGCTTATTTTTAAAAAAATTTTGCCTCCGGCGGCTGGGGGGCGCCCCCAGACCCCCCGGCCGACGCCTTGCGTCGGCTTGGTGCTCCTACCGCAGTAACAAACAAATTGATAAAGCTTTAGGTTATCGAAACTCATGTAAAACTATTGTCTTATGATTCGCTGGACACAATTTTTAAGCAGTTTTTAGTGCATATTTCCAAAAATTTTCGCCTCCGGCGGTTGGGGGGCACCCCAAACTCCTCAGTCGACGCTATGTGTCGGCTTGATGCCGCTATTTATGTAATAAACATTTTGTTTAAAATTAGGTTATACAAACAAAATTAAACAATATTAATGTTGGACGAAGAGTCTTAACCATAGGGGTGAAACATTTTCGCCCCTCCTGGCTTGTCTTAGCGCCTGCCCTTTGCATAATCTGCATAGGGAAGATAAGTTTCAGGTTATCAACAACAACAACAAAATTAAAACTATAACTATAAGAATTGCTGGAGACAATTTTTAAGCAAGTTTTAAGTGCATATTAAAAAAATTTTCGCCTCCGGCGGTTGGGGGCACCCCAAACTTCCCAGTCGACGCTATGTGTCCGCTTGATGCCGCTATTTATGTAATAAACATTTTGTTTAAGAATTAGGTTATACAAACAAAATTAAAACTATAACTATAAGAATTGCTGGAGACAATTTTTAAGCAAGTTTTAAGTGCATATTAAAAAATTTTCGCCTCCGGCGGTTGAGGGGTCACCCCCCAGACCCCACGGCCGACACTTCGCGTCAACTTTGCGCCGTTACGCGGCGCAGTTACGGCGCTTTGCGCCGTAACACCCCCGCGAAATTGGCAGACCGCCCCCCCCCTCGACAAAATCTTGCCTGATATATATGTATATATATATATATATATATATATATATATATATATAATTAAGATTTTTATTGATTTATGTGTGGCTGCAAATTATATTTCGGCAAAACAATAAAATAAAATTAAAAAAAAAATCAACTTTATTTAAGACACGCGGAAGTAATGAAGAGACTAATTGAACAACTTGCGGAAAACGGGAGAGATCTTGGGGTTCACCAGTACCTGCTTATCTTCCTAAAGTTTGTTCAGGCTGTCATACCCACTATTCAATACGACTACACCAGAAACGTTCAATTATAGTTGGAACGCCCGGTCTTCCTCGGTTTAATTCGCCGCGTATTTCACCGTTCGTAAATTTATCAAGGACTGATCAGCATTCATTACCACAGTGTTTTATAATTTTCGTTTTTATTGATATTAATGCTATTATAATATTATAAATTATTATTTATCTATTTTTAGAGTTATAATTATTATGTTTCAGGAAGTGTATTCCTGGATTATAAAATGAAATTATTATGTATTAGCTTAAAACATTGTAAAATAGTGAATCTCTGGTAAACTAAAATGAGATTGCAACAGTTTTTTAACTGTACAAACGTGAATCAATCTAACAACATTATTAGATTAGTTTAGTTTTAAAGAAATTCAATAATTCAAAACTAAATTTGTTTCAGATTATGTATCAGCATCACAGCAGTATGAATAGTATTTAAGCGTTATGCTCCCAACAAGATATATTTAAACTTTATAAATTTAGTGTAATGTAACTTAGTGTCGTGATGTATAAAAAGTTAGTGAAACTGTCACCGGTGAAAACTTTTAATGTCAAATTTTTTAAAATGTTAGTTTTTATTTATAAATTAGCTATAAATTTTTTTACAACAAATACTTTATTTTGTAAAATTACAAACTTCTTATGTTTTAGTTATTTTGCTAAAACACAAGATTTTAGTAGCATAAACAATTTTAAGACTTAAATGTTTTTTTAAAGAAAAAAAAGTTGACTGTTATTTTTGTAAAAAATTAAAAAAATACATAATTATTTTTTAATTTGAAAATTTATTAGATTGACGACAGTTACTGTACTTTTACTGTACGAAATTGAAATATTAACAACACCCACATTTAGTTGGTTTTTATGCTTGCGCTATTTTATATTGTGGTAAGATTATAATAAAATGTTAGGGTTAAATTTTGCTCATTGCTTGCCAGTTCTAATAAAAATCTTGTTTTTTTTGTTTTTTTTTAATTTTTAAAAAAAAAAAGTTTTTTACGGAAACAAAAACTCTTGTACACAATCAAAGTGGCTGACAGTATCCCAAATATCAAGGTAAACACAAACAAAAGTAGATACGGATCCTGGAAGTAACAAAATCCTCAAAACCTATTTTTAGTGGTACTGTTTGTATTGGTTGTTACCTTCCTGATTTAAATTGGCTGTCTAAAGATTAAATTTCCCCGACGCTTTTTTCGGTCCTGTTGCTTACCTATGCCTACGGCTAAAAGTGGGTTATGGATGCGCCCAAATTTTTGGGCTATCACCAAAAACGCCATTTTTAGCGTTTTTAGTATTGCTACCCCTCATATTTAGAGGAAAGTATCGGTAGTTTTTAGATTTTTATGAAGTTCGGTAGTTTTTAGATTTTTATGAAGTATGGCATATTCGTCCCTGCCCACGCCCACAGTATGCTCACGACCGAAGGTGGTTAGACTCAATTTATATTGAATACGCACGGAATTTAAGGGTTGGTTTATTTAAAAACCTTACATTTAACATATTGTATAACAGAAAAAAAGTAAAAGCTGTTTTAAATCTTTGGGAGAGATTTTTAAATTCTACGTTTAGGGTATACGTGTAGTTAGTTATTAGTGGTGTTCCTTTCAGAGTGCATCTACCCCCCCACCCCTCCGTCGTATTTTTGTGCAATATTTTTTTAAAAATTTATTAAAAACAATTAAAATAATAGTCCTAAAAACGCTGATAGAATAATTTAACACATACACTTAAACAAACTTGAAATCGCTGATTTACGGAATAGAGCTCCGGAACTCCTTCCACTTTAAATCACCGTGGTTCCGAAGCATAATATTAAAAGATAGGAACATCATTAGTAGCTAAGCTGTATAACCCGATGAAAACCTAGCTAACGACGACAAACACCGGTTTTAAGGTACTGACAAATCCACCTTTCTTGCTGCGTCAGTGATTAAAATATGTGACAAAAATAATTATTAAATCCGTGATATATTTATATTAACACACTTGTACGATTTCATTCCTATTTTGTGATTAATAAATTGTTTTAAATTTGTTTATAATTTTTCGCATAAATTCAAACTACACTAGCATATTCAACGAGACGTCTAACATATTTGTAAATACATAAAAAGTTTTTCTGCGGTTAAAATTAAATCTTCTCATTATTTGTGAGTTATTTTTAATGCTGCTAATGTTGAGAAAACTTTTAATTATTGGATTTAAACCCCTAATTTGTTTTCAGCAGAAATTTCGTCTCCTAGCTTATATACAAAAGAGCTTTTAAGCAGCTCATTTCTGAGACTCAACTCTTCGTATTTGTTTTCTCGCAACTGTAGCTGGTAGTCCCATAGGTGGGCAGCTTTTGGGTGAGGTGGGGTATACCCGACTCCTCAAATGTGGAGGGGACAGACCTGTGCACTGCTCTCCCCCCCTTCCTCCCGGGTTTTTATTGAGGGGGGCAATTTCTTGAAACGAAGGAAGGGCAAGCAGGGGAGAAGGAAAAAAGAAAAGGGACAAAAAAGCGAAAATAAGATAAAAATAGGTCTAAAATGGTTTAAAATACTATGAACTAAAAACTGCAATAAAATTGCGATGATGGCGTCATCATTGGTCAAAAATGGCGTCATAATTTTAGGGTACTTTTTTATTTTTTGGCGGGGGAGGGCAATAAAACGGAGATTTTGCCCGCTTTTTTACAAAATATACAGAAATAATTTTTTAAAATTGTAAATATAATTCTCGTTTTGTTTCAAATTAAAAAATAATTTAAATAAACAGTATTTGCTAACGAATTTGAATCGTTTTGTTGTTAATACTTAGAATCATCGAGATCAGTCAGGTTTAGTTTCCTTATACTCATTATGCTTTTTTATATTTTTAAAAATGGGTAAAAAACTTCTCATTAATGTATTTTTTAGTTAAATTAGTTAAAAGCAAAAAACGTGAAAAGTTTTTTCAGACTTTTATTTGTAATTGAAATGAATGTAAGAAAATGTGCAACCAGAAAAAATTATATTGGAATTTTTCTGAAAATTTTTAAAAATCTTATGATGACACCAAATAAATGTTATAAGTAAATTTCCCAGAATTTCTAAAAAATCGTAAAAATTTTATATTTTTATTTAATAATGAGATAATGCGGCTGAAGGTACTTGATATTCCTATCAGAGCGCCCAAAAATTGTTTGGAAATTAATTTATTCATTGCCGCTTGTAATGCTATCTGATGCTCTAGAAAAACATAGTTTAAAAAAAACCCGAGGACCAAAGGACCTTTGGGCGAACCCCGCAGCGGTTGCTGATCTTCTCCGAGAGTGGGAAGAGGAAGTGAGCAATGCGCGGAGCGTGCCAGACGGAACCAAACACGGTTGAACGAAACTCTGGTTACTGGCAAACGACAACAACATATTTTTAAAATGCCACTGAAATAACGTAAAACATGAGATTAAGTAGGGTAGTGCATTTAATTTCGGCACTTTTTCGATTTTCCAATGTAACATTTTACTGTATGGCCCGATTTCTATGTTTGATAGTTCATTTTGAAGCTTTCACGATACTGCGTTGCGTCATAAAAGTTTCACTGTACGAAAGTCGTTTTTTTACTTAATTAAATCAGTTTTTAAAAAAAACGGAAAATTGCCGAAATTAAATGTATGCATTTAATTTCGGCACTTTACAAACAATCGATTGTTTCTTAGTCAAAAAATCATCATTTTCAAAAATTTAAAAGCCTTTCATTATCTTCAGACAGTTTTCTTTAATTTAAGCTTCTACTTGTTGTTCAACGTGTAACTGGCAAAAAGTTACAGCTAAAATGCCAAATGGTATCAAAATGAGCAAAATTTGGGAAAAAAGTGCATTTAATTTCGGCACTTTTTAAAAGGACCCACTTAATCGAGTTTAAGTGCAGTGCTATGACCCCTACACATTTCAACGTTATCTTTTAACTATTTACAACTACAATTTAACACCCGACCACTTAATTCAACCCGTTTTTACCTACAGCAATATGTGTTCCGAAATTACACTATTTTTTTATAACGATTGCTCACCACAGACGCAACGTAGAACCACAGGACTAAAAATTCTGAAAATAGAATAAATTTTATCAGGAAAATTTAATTTTTAAACCAATTTATTGGGTAATCATGAAATGCCCATGTTCTAAAAACGAGTAACAATTTTATTTTTTATAAATCACACAATTTCACATGAAAATATCACAACATAACAAATAAAAAGCTCACGACTGTCATCTACATATAATTAACTCTCATTTGAGCTATCAAACGTCGTATTCCGTCCAGGATTACCAAAGATATAGTCTAAAATTAAAAATGCCCAATTGGGAAAAGTGCCGAAATTAAATGCACTACCCTAAGCTTTAGATAACTAATTTGAGGGGCAAAATTCGGGAGATAATGGTTGATACTAAAGACAAACCAAACTTAGCTGCACCAGTGTGTTCACGTGTTCATTAAACAACTATTTTCTTTTTTTATGTCACAAAATAAGAACTATTCCTAAACTATCATCTGAAGTGAAATGAAATGAGTGACGTCAGATTGTCGTGATTTAAGTGGTTACTTAATGGGGAGCATTTTTCAGTCCAACGAACAACTGTTGCAGCCACGTTGGGTTTACCTTTAGTAATCCACAAATTACCACCCTCTTCGTGATGAATTTACTTATGATTCATTAACGTATAAAGAATCAATAACCAATATATTTATAAAATATATAACATCTTCGTCATATACATTTTTTTTAGAAAAAAGGTAGGTAAGTAAATTCTTCACATTTATGGTTTCATAGATTATTCATTTTTTGAATCTTATTTTTTGCCTTCAAAATGTGTTAAATTATTTTTGATTTCAAAAGTTGGAAAAATAGTTTTGTTGTTTTTTTTGTATTTTTATTTTGGGGTCGCATTCTGACGCGCGGTTAAAAGTTATCGCGAGGTGGTTTTGCGGCGGGAGAAAAAAAATTAAAAAAATTCATTGCATTCATTTTCACTCCCATCTGCGGTAGTTTTATTAATTTACAATATATATTAATTTTTTTATTTTTATGGGAATGGATTTATCAGGGTAAATATAAGTGTTTCTTCAGAATGCGACCCCTGGGGCCTGTTTTATAAAAACCTTCGTAAATTCTTATTTTACAAATCTCCGCTTATTTTTTGTAAAATACACGATAAAGGTATTTCGACTTTAAATCCAGGGGGAGCATCTGCTTGCACGCTCTGCGCTGATTGGTCGCAACCACGTCATTTCATCTCCGCTAAACGATCAATATTTGCCGTGTCGCATATCCTCTATTATGTAATTTACAAAAAATAGGCGGAGTTTTGTAAAATGAAAATTTACAAACGTCTTTATGAAATAGGCTCCAGTTTTGTTTGTTATTTTTGGATTATAAATGAAATTTATTTTAGAACTTATTGTTTTCAAAAAATCATGTTAAAATTTTGTTACGCCTTATTGTGTTTAAATTTTTACTTTGAAATGATTTTACTATTTGGCGTTTGCCGTTTATTATGCAAAAAACAACATCTTCAAATGAAAATAAATAATAGAAATGAAGGCTAACGGCAACTATTCTTTGAAATGGAACCAAATGAGTTTTTAAATAATAATAAAAATTAACAAGCAAAACAAATCTAACTACTACTGTTAATTAAGCAAAATCAAAGTGCGATCTTCTACTGTATGTTAAAAACTTTCCACTATCCTATTTTGTTATCAAAAACAAGCTCTAACAGTACATAGCAACAGAAAAAACTTGCCTGGTATGCGGGTAGGTTAACCTGCCCACACTACAGGCAATTTCGTTATTAAAAAAAAAGACTTCTAATAGTATCAACGGAAAAAGTTACCTAGTATGCGGGTGGTTAACCTACCCACATTGCAGGCAATTGATTTGGATACTGAAACAACGCTTTTAAAAGGCCCGCCTTTTTATTACGACTGGCCAATCGGAGAAAACCCTTCACCGGGAGATAAAACTTGCCTCGTATGCGGGTAGGTTTCGGAGTACAGCGTCCAGATCCGGTTCCCGCCCGGCCGGATCCGGGCAGACCCTAATTGTATGTATATAAGTTTTCAAATATCCATATACAATTTTTAAAATAAAAAAAATTTAAATTTATTGACAATCACTGTAAAAATTTTTTCTTCAAATGTTTGGTTCACAAAAAGAGTCATAATGCGCTTATTATCATTTTGTTAGTTGACACATTTAATGCATGATACGTTTTTTAAATAAAAAAATTAAATTTATTGACAATCACTGCAAAAAATTTTTTTCAAATAATGTTTGGTTCACAAAAAAAGTCATAATGCACTTATTATCATTTTGTTAGTTTAGCAAATTAGCAAACTATGGTTGAATTATATCTGGCTGACGCTGAAAATTAAAATGTAGACATGAGGGGACCAATTAAAATTGTGCGGTAATGACGTTTTTTTAAATAAACAAAAAAGAACGCAGAATTTTTTTTAATTCCACCTTTTCACAAAATATACAAAAATTAACCAACTTTAGCCCTTAAAAATTTGCATTTAGGTTACAAATTAAGTAATTTGATAAAATAATCATTAAAATACAGTTTTTAATCTTTGTTATTAATCCGCTTTAGTGAAAAATTTTGAATGTTTATGTTGTTAAATAGTCAATTCAATACTGCAAATATAGCGGTCAGCTAGATTTTAGACGTGGTTGATTTACTTGTTTGAGAATAAAAAAAAGATGTTATATAGCAACCTATCAAATAAAACCAATCAATATCAACCATCAGAATTCAAAAATTGGGACATTGATTAATTGATATAAATGGCTTGTTTGCTTCGATTGGTTACAACATAGCTCCATAGTTTAATTCCCCAGAACCACCAGCCACTGTTAACTTTTAGTAAATTTAGCCGTTTAAAAATTATTAAAATATTAAATTTACCAAGCAATGTCATTCCGTAAACTGAAATCTAACTTGCAATTTTATACTTACAAATTCCAAAATAATTTATTCTAAATACAAAAGTAATATATACAGTTAAAGCTGCCAAATACTAACAAAACCAAATAAAAACTTTAAGCAATAAAAACTTTCAATCAAATAATAAAATTTTAAAACACGCGCGTTATACCATAAAATAATCACAAATATAAAAGATATTTAAAAACACAAAATATGCTTAATTTAAGTTTAAAAACAAAGCTTTTGCAAAAAAGCACCGGAACACATATTTAACCCGTTCCCTTAATTGCCTTTTCCTCGGCTACAACCGTGAAACGTTCGTGAGACCTATGTCATACTTCCGTCATACCTAATTTTTTGCGCGAGTAGTGCCCAGTGAGCGAGCAAATTGAATAGTTAAAGCGGTACGTTGGCGATATGCAAATTTTTGTCACCGATACAGTGTATTACGTAGGATATTTATGTTGTAAAAATTTGCATATTGCTACCGTAAAACTTTTACCATTTCAATTTGCTCGCTCACTGGGCACTATTCGCGCGCAAAAAATTATGTATGACGGAAACAAAACCTAGGTCATGCGAAGAGCTTATCGCGGTAAGGTTTACGTACGACATTTGTCATACAAAAATACGACCACCGTGAAACGAAGGTTTTACCTTTGTTGTACGAAGGTTTCACGGTTGTAGCGGGGGAAAAGGCCTTCAGGGGAACAGGTTAACAGAGTTAATAAAAATGAAAAATTAATTCAATAATAAGCTTTTTTGTTTTTATATTAGGTGCGAATCGAGTTGATATTGAATTAATTCAGAGTTCTAGCCATTTTAACCGGAAAAAACTCTGAAGCTCCACACCTTAATTGAACGATTTCCGGATAAAACCATTTAAAACTTTTGCCCACACATTTACTGAACCGCATTTTAAGACATCATAAACGATAACTTGCTGAAATAAAGGTTGCAGAATGAACCTAGATGCTCAGAGAAATACTAAAAACGCACATTAATTTTCAATCACATAAGAAATGGCTTATCGATATTGCTCGATAGCAAAAAAATTCTATATATATATATAATTTAAACGTATAAACTAATTTTTGTCTTATTGAGTCGAATGGAAATATTTCTGTAAAAAGAGACATGGTTAATAACTACTTACATTATTCTTGTAACAGATGATAGTTAACATTTAATATTTCTTGAGTTCGAAATAGCACTGTGTACGAAATAGCACTGTGTAAGTGTTTTGATAGCTATTTTCTTGTGACACAATGCCTAAAAAGGTGTTAAGAATACGAACACCCAGACGCAAGCAAGATCTGAGTGTTCGTAACACTTAGATCTTGCGTAATGTTTTTAAGACCCACCTTTGGAAACTTTCAGTTAAACCACTCTCATGGTGCGTAAAAAATCACTCAGTCCTCGATGCGTTAGATTAATACTTGCTTTCGTACACATAGACAAAATGAACTAATAAACGGACACATTGTTGATTTTTCCCCGCGTTCGGATGCTGAGAGTTCTTTTCCTAAGCCTGAAGTTTTCACTACACTGTTTTCTTTTTAATATTAAATTGTATAAGCGAACGTCTCTGTGCTACCAAATAGAAGGCCTGAAGCACCATTTAAAAAACAATCTGTGATTGGTTGTAGAATTAAATATGGAGAGGTTGCACTTAAATTGTATAAAAATATTTAGTATAAATTTTTTTTAGAATTAAACAATAAGATGAAGACAAAAACCTTTTACAATAATTTTTACAGGTGCAAACTTATCATAGGTGAGAAAGGAGGGGGGGGGGTTCGGATGGAACCCATCACCCCCCCCCCACAGCCTCGAAATTTTGCGCCCCCCCCTCCTTAGACGAAAATGTAGCTCCCCCCTCCCTCTAAATTTCGAAATTTTTTACTCCTGACCCCTCTTTAAAATTTGAAATGTGACCGCCCTCTCCTCTCGGGAAAATTTTCAGTACTTTTTTATACTTAATTTTCTTCCAAAAACGTGAATTTTTAACACAAATTCATGTTTTACACCTTTTTTATACCAGAATATCGCGTTATTCAATAAAATGTAGTATTATCCTATAAAAAATTTTATTAAAGTTATTATGGTTTAAAACTGTTTTGCTTTGGACACCGGACCCCACCTAACCCCCCTCTACATTTCGAAAATTCGCACCCCGGATCGACCGCCCCCAAAAAGCTAGGGGAGTCCGGAAGCCCCTGGGACCCCCCTCCAAGAATACAAATTGCGATTTACCCCCAGGTAACTACCCTCCCCTAGCTGCCGGAAACGTGCTCACCTATGAAACTTATGCTTGCACGTTATAATAACTCGCTACCAGAAGGTCAAATAAATGCCCATTTCAAGAGTTCAGTTCCCAAAATTTAGGGAATTTTCACAATGCCAGTCTTATTTTAAAGTATATTAAAAAAAGTACCCGAAAGCCAAAAACTCTTACTCCTGATCTCGCTCTAACTAAATTATATTTTGTGCAAAATAATGATGTGGACTGAAATTAAGCAAAAACAGCCTAGTTGAACGCTCATTTTAGGTTTTATCCATAATTTACACACTAATATAAATGTTCGTTTAGCTTAGCACTAGTTATACACTGATCCACCTTTTCGTTGACAAAATTATACTAAACCAAAATGCTACGAGGAAGCGACAAATCAAAAAAACGAAAGTGTTTTAGCAAAACCCATTGAAAAGTTTATTTTAAAATAATATAGCGTGTTCTAAACGGCCTTATAATTTTGATAATACTTTAAAACTGCAAATTTATATTAATTTCGGTCCACAAGTAAGCAATATTTTATTTTGGAGAACTGCCAACCAGTCCATTTATAATTATTTGGAATGGCTTAAACATTTCTGAAATTTACAAAATCTTTTTACAAATGAAAATTAAGCGCTGTTTATTTAATCTTTATTTAAAATTATATTAATTATTTTTAATTCTGTATATTTTTTAAGAAATTCTCGCAATCCATTCTTGTTTATTGCATTTTTGTTAAAATTGTTGCAAATAAAAAAATTAAAAAAAAACAATATTAAAAAAGCAAATTGCAAATCGATTGATCATTAGGATTGTAAGAAAAGAAAAAAATAAAACGGTCATTCTTCAAACTGCTATCTGTTTACAAATTTTATGCAAAAAACCCACGGCTTGTTAGATTTGTCGCTTCCAAATAGCCTTCGGGTTTAGCTTAAATGTTTTTTTTATTTCACGCGATAAAACTATTATTTATAATAGATTTTTTGTTTAAACACATTATTAATGAAACAAATCTGAAATTTTTGAAAATTCGGTTTGTCAAAAAACTTATACGGGTTTATTTCTTATTTAGTTTAAAATAAATATGAAAAATAGTAAGAAATAAATAAGTTTAATGACCATAAACCGTACTTTAAATACTTCTGGTAACAAAAAAACACCAAGCGAATCGCTGTTTCAAATGGCAAATTTTGAAAGAAAACACAATAATAACACACAAAACAAAATAAATTAATTGGCACTAGCATCATCAATATATTTAGTGTTTTACAACCACAGTAAAAATTCAGTGCAGAGTCACATTTCAACAGGACATAGTTTTTTGGTGAGTTTTCCTTGGAGAGCGGGGTCTGCTGTACAACGAATCGTCGCTTAGCCATGTCCTAAAAAATAAAAACAAATGGACGAAATGTTTTGTTGACTCAAAAAGACAGTAATAACAAACATTTAGGGTAAGATGGACATTTTTTTTAAATAATAAATTCCTTCTCGCTTGTATTATTAATATTACCTCATAACAGGATGATCGCAGGAGCGGATGTGGAGATTGTCCACGTCGCCGAGACGGTGAGCTATTTCCGTCATGGTGATGGGGGCGGAGAAAGGCTCGGCACCACGCCCCCGCTTCTTAATACACCACCACAGGACCATGCTAAGAGCTGCAGCCCCAATCTGTAATCAAACAGTGTTATTATTTAAGTAGTTCTGTGTAATTCTGCAAAAGTTTGATATAAAAAAACCCACTGATCAAAATTATAATACACGTAAATTACCACGCTTACATACATGTGGTGACAAAGGCAGGATTTAAAAAAGAATTTTGTTTTCTTTATACCATTTTCTAAACGACATAATCGCACGATTTCAATTGGTCTCCAGATGTTCCCATAGGTTTTTGCAATGTGAAACAGATGTATCTTTTATAGCGATTTCGCTTACTTTGAGCACAACAACAATGGCCCCAAATCGTGTTGTATAGGATTCAATGTCGTACAGAAGGCAAGTGGTTCCTTCTTCTCCGCAATTGTTCGGTTTCCAGACTAAAACATAGATTAAATAAATCACTAGACTAGAATAAACCATGGATTAAATAAATCACTAGAAGTTTAAAAATGGCTAGATTAGGAGAACCAGTTTTAAATCTTGCAGTGGCCTGGCCTTCGGAAACAAGGAGTCAGGATTGGCCAATAACAGTAAGCGGAGTTGCTAATTTTTGCAATATCTATCGTCTTTATCTTATTTCATTAACTTAGCTAAAACAGACGACAGTTGTATACCAAAACGGTAAAAAGAAATTAAAGCCTTAAGGTCTCTCCGGACAGTTTTAATTGCAGGGCGTTTAGTAGTAAACCAATTGCAATAAAGAGCAAAAATTACCCATTTTTATTTACACACAATTTATTTTTTGAATTATTATACTTATAGAGTATTAAAATATTTTAAGATATTCAAATGACGAAAATTTGACTAATTGGCAAAAAGCAGGCAACAAATCCTGTTTACAATAATGTTATTTTTTGAATTTATGTGAAATAAATTTTTAAAATTATAGAAAAATAAAAATATTAAAATCAAAAAAAAAAAAAAATTGTGGCCAAATATGTTTTATGTGGGAATCGATCTCGGGACCTTTTAAAAATTTGACGACGCGCTAACCGACTATGTCACTGCTACCATGGGTTGATGTGCTCTAAAAGCGATTTATAAACAAACCCTCTAAAAAAATCGATGAAACGCACGACGCACGACAAAACTATTTATGCGTTAAAAATACAAAAGATATTATGGCCTTCCAAAAATTATAAATTTCAATAGAAATATACTATCTGGAGCTTTAGATTTTACCAAATTAAATTAAATCGAAGTTTCACCGAAATTTTGAAAAAATTAACCCCCGTTTTTCACGGAAAATTGTATAATAAACCATAAATACAACAGTATTTAATTTAATTTTTACGTACGTGAAAAAGGGTAACGGTGTCTCTCTATTGAAAGTATTTTTTTAATAAATAGTGTGCAGTAAATATTTTTAAGGGTTTTAAAAAAATTTCATTGCAATTTGATTTTTAATATCAATTATTTCAATTACTTACAATAATATAATGAATGTTCACTTTATAATCGTGATATTTCTGCCTTTTTAACATTCATATAAATTTTTTAGTGAAAAATTACTGTATATCGCGATTTTCCATACTTAAGAAAACTGTCCGGAGAGACCTTAAGGTGGATCAATACAGTTAGGATACCCTGTCGGTTTTTGTGTAACTTGTGTCGTACGTGACGAACAGAAGCAACCTATATGTTGGGAGAAAGGGTATTTTTTCCGGTCAGTTCGGTATCCTTAACATTTTTGGTGCACCATTCCACGGCAAAATATGCTTCATTGAAAAAAAAAGCATTTTAAAACAGTTTTTCCCAATTTAACAGAATCAGAGCTAATATTACGTAATAAAAATTTAACTCAAGTTACATACACCAAATGTACATGCCCACAAAAATTTTCAGCGAAATCCCTACTATTGAAGTTTTTTAATTTTGTTTTATTGCTAAAATTGTGGAAATTAAAAATAAAAAGAAGTGATAGTAGAGATTTTGTTAAAAACTTAAAAACTGGCTCGGAATTATGGGGCAACTGCTGTGTTAAAAGTTGGGAACAAACTTTTTTAATTTTTAACTTTTTAATTAAAAAAAGTCTTCATTATTAAATACTGTATTCAACCCTGAGTACCTGTTTTGAGGTGGTTTTGAGGTAAAACCGGTATATAATTAAAATGCCCCCAAGCGGGGGGGGGGAATCGCAACCCCCCTAGTGCCCCCCGAGGGATCGAATTACAAAACAGAGGTCGGATTTGTCATCAAGACTTTCGAAAACCCCCGAGTACATGTTTTGGGCAAAATTGGTGAAATTTTTGTAACTGTATCGTTCTACCTTAAGCTAAGTAAAAGACTTTTTAACAAAACCTTTTTCATGACTTTTTTAACACGCTAAGAACTGTAGCAGTTTTAAAGCAAGTTTCAAGTGTAACAATATTTTCTATTCAAAAATTAAATACATTGGGTTTTTTGCACTATCCGTATCATATTAAAATTATTACGGTTTAAAAAGAGTTGTTGGCTTTGACAGCAAACTGCTATTACTTACTACTATGTTTGATATTTAAAAAAAAGTAATGTTATTTTTAAAAATCTTTTTACAATTTTTTTCATCACACTAAAGATTTTTACAACACTAATCACTTAAAAGTCATTTCTGAAATAAAAACAAGAACACTATTTTCAGGTTTTTCATAATCTCATTCAGGAGTTTATTTTGTAATTCTCATCAATGTAAACTCGATCAATAATACAAAATTACCGACCGCATCATGGTAATTTTTAAAATCTTCGCTGCTTCCTCATAATCATAATTCTCCCAGAATGTTTTCCTTTGCAGAAGCTCCACCTGAGAGCGGTCCACAAATCGGTTTATACAATCCTTTTATCCAATCCATTTAGATCCACTTACCAAGACAGGTGGTATCGATGACTGCCCCGAAGAGAATCGGGGCCGGGACGTAGGAGAGCAGCCGCATCATGACCACCTGTAGGCCGAGTGCGAATGCCTTTTCGTCTTCGCTCACCGCTCGCAGTGTCACCATCACCAGCGGCATCTGGTTGTTGCTCGCCACCAGGGCGATCACAAAAACACTCAACAAAAACGGGCTCAGCATCCCGCAACGCCCTGGACACGCACCCGGCCTTGCCCCGCCCCCCATCAGCAGCTTCTTAGTGGCCGGCTGGGGGGCGGTGGCACCGGAAGTGCTGGCGGAGGAAAATTCTTCACTACTGTTTCCCTCGACGACCGCCAGGAGCGCCATCGTCATCGCGTCTCCGTCCGAAGAAATAAAGGGAGTTTGGTTGCGTCGAGGGATACAGCCGCAATTGTAGTAATCGACCTAAACACGCAGCGAAATTAACTTATATGATGTCAATGCATATACGGAGATAAATTTTGACTTTAAAGTAATTTTTATAAAAGAGTTAGAAAATCGCTTCCGGCGTCAGTGCCTTCAGCTGTATTGGTGATACTAGTGGGTCCTGCTATATTTTTATTTATTATAGTTTAATAATTTCGCATTGCCTTCTTTAGTTACCATATAGCAACCAGTATTTTCTTTTACAGACAGTTAATCTGTAAAGTCGATAACTGGGTGCCTATAGAAACAAACAAACAAACAAGAGTAAATCTTTTAGCAGGCATAATTCACACCAGCGTGGACAAGTAACATCACGTTTACAGCTTTACACAGCAGCGCGGGAAAACATTGTCACTTTTCACTGCGGTGTGAACAAAGCCTTAGCGTTTAATGTTGCCCTTTTTGAAAGGTGTATATTTTTCCAAAGGTGGTAAAAAACCGTTTTTTTTTTGAGGAGTATTTAATTTGGTAGTTGGTTTGAAGTTGGTCCTGATCTTTTGTTTCGTTCTTCCTCGCGGGGTCAGGGGAACCCTCGCCCAACTTAGGGCGAGGAAATCCCCTTTCCTCCACTCTTACCTAAACAAAATCAATCCCACAAAATAGACATTACCAAACTGCCCGCTATGCAAAACACAAACACACAACATCGTTTCACATGCACACACATTAACACAACTTTGGGACCAGAGGACATTTGGGCGAACCCCGCAGTGGTTGTAGATCTCCTACGAGAGTGGAAAGAGGGGGTGAGCAAGGCGAAGAGCGTGCCGGACACCCATGACCGAGGTTGAATGAAACTCTGACCGTTGGCAAAAAACAACAGTATTTAATTTTACAAAATGTTTCTGCAGTAACTTTAAACCGCTATAAAATAGTTTATTTTGTTTTATTTTGTATTTTAACAAGACCTGTGCAGTGTGCATTACCCTCTCCGATGTTTTAACGGGGAGAAGGCATTTCCAAAACGGGAGGATGGCGAATTCTGTTGAAACAAGAATGCGGAATAATAGGGGAAAAGGAAAAAAAAGAAGATAAAAACGTGGAGGAAAAAGGAAAAGATTCCTGTGCGAAAAATCCCACCAACAGCCTACTTAATAAGATCAAAAGTTTAAAAAAGACTTACAGTTTTAATAACGTCAACCGGTCCTCGTATGCTCTCCTGAGATACGCGCTCCGTGTTCGTGTTCTGGCAGGCGGCGAAACAGGGCGAGAAATAGGTACGCTCGTCGCTGCCACACACAGGACTGTACTCAGTGGTAGAGCAGTGACATTTCACATTGCAAGGGTTCGTCAGGTTCACTTCCGCTTTCTTCAGCAAGGGCCTATTGAACAATTTTTATCTATTAAAAAGTGGCATGAATCACATTATTAACTAGACGCATAATATTTAGAGGTTTTTAAGTCAAACGCTCAAATCAATGGGGGCTACCCAAATAAATGGCTCAAGAAGATGTTAAAGTGGGCATTTGGGCATTGAATATTTCGATTAAACCCCTTTCATGCCATTGAGCCACCAGGACCGTGGTACGAAATCAACCAGGTTGCTGGATTTTTTCCTTCATAGAAATGAGTCCAGCTTGGCATTGCATGGCTAGAAAAATGGTTGTTGTACCTCGGCAACGTATGACAGTTTTCCATCTAGCAAACCAGTGAAGAAATGCAGCTCTACTATTGTATGTGTAGTTTGTACCGCTGGCCTTGCAGGAACACATATACTGCTTTTGTACGACGTTAAATAGTAAGATCAATATCAGGCGACTTAAAAAATCTTTTATATGAAGACCTCGGAATGGGTGCACACTGCATGCAGTGAACACTATCGGTAAAGGTTGCCAACGTTATTGATGTTGGACGAAGAGTCTCAGTCATAAGGGGTGAAATTTTTTCGCCCCTTCTGGCTTGTTTTATCGCTTCCCGTTTGCATAGTCTGCATAGGGGAGATAAGTTTCTCATGTAATGCAACAACAACAACATTAAACCCCTTTCCGCCCCCTCATTATAAGAGTGAAGGCGGAGAGGGGGGAGGGTCAGTTTTCAGAAAGGTCAAACTTAAAACAAAAAGATTCGAATTTTTCAGAGTTAGGGGTCAGATCCATACATGGCAAGTTGGCCCGGAGTGGGGGGTGAGTTAAACCTGGAATAAGGGGAGGGGGTTAAAATTCAAGGAACGCATTTTACCCAATTGTTTTTTTTTCTGGAGTACATTTCACACATATCGTTTTTTTGATTTGAAGGAAAAATAGGTAAAAAAACGCTAATTTTAAGCAAAAAGCCGTTTTTATTGCATTTTTGAGCTATGTATTGCTTACAACATTCATTTTGACCTCAAAACCTAAGTTTGGAGGCAGTTCACAGTCATTTTAAAGACATTTTTTTCTCATTTTTTTTTTCAAAATTGGGGGCAGGGAGCGGTGGGGGTTAAACCCCCATCTCAGAATTTGGAAGGTTAACCCCCCAACTCCCCTCTTCGTGCCTATGTATGGTCAGATCAGATTGGGTCGTGTTCAAAACGTTGTTTAAGCCATTAGTCACGTACAGTTTGGGAAGCTCAATGTTGCATACGGAACAAAGAAATCCTAAGACAAACACTTAACATGTAAAAATATTCATAAAAATAACAATTCGGACTGTGAATTTGAATACCAAAAAAAAGACTTACGACATAGGTATAGAAACGGACTTAGGCAAAACATTGATAAAGGCGCCGTTGTAGGGAGTAAACTTTCCAGTTAGATCGGGATTGGAGCAGCGGAATATGAAGAAAGTGCTCAACAAACATAAACACAGCAAGTTTACACACACAACCAGTCGAGAAGCTCCGCTAAATAATAATTGATAATAAAAACTAAACTAATATTAAATTGCATTATTTGAAATAGTTTTTATTTTATAAAACAACCCTAACAAAATTACCTTTTTTTAAATTTAAAATAATGTTAAAATAAAATAATAATAATAAAATAATGTATATAAAAAGTATACAGAAAATGACTAGCCACATTTATTACGAATTTTTTTAGACCACGGAGAATTTTTTTTTAAACTGTAAAACACAATTTTTTATTCATTAGTTCGAAACATTAAAAGCGAGACCATAGTTTTAAAGAACTACCAGTACTTTGCAAAATCATAAAATTTTCATTTGAATTTTATGGTTTATTATTATTTAACTAAGATGAAGTAATAGATTCCATTGAATTATACTTACTAGAGTTCCAGTTTGTACTTTTTCAGAAGCCAGCCGCCAAGAAAAGTACCGACACACGCTCCAGGTATCGCCACAGCACCTAAATAATTAAAAAAAAACTACAGAAAAAATATATTTTTATAATAATGTTGCAATTTTAATGGGATAAGCATACAACATCATAGGTTAGAAAGGTGTGGGGCAGGGTGGGGTCCACCCCCCCTAGCCTCGAAATTTTGGGACCCCCTAGACGAAAATCTAGGTTGCCCCCCTCCCCCCAAATTTCCGAATTTTTTACCCCTGACCGCCCTCTAGGATATATAATCTGACCCCCACCCCTCCCCCCTCGGGAAAAATTTAGGTACTTTTTTATACTAAATTTTCTTCCAAAAACATGATTTTTTAAAACATATTCATGTTTTTACACCGTTTTTACACCAGAATATCGCTTTTTATTCCATAAAATGTAGTATTATCTTATAAAAAGAACAATTATTAAATTTATTATGGTTTAAAACTGTTTTGTTGGACACCGGAACCTACCTAAGTGACCTGACCCCCCTCTAGATTTCAAAATTTCGAACCCTGGGGCGACCCCCTCTAAAAAGCTAGGAGGGTCCGGACCCCCCTGCCCCTGGGACCCCCTCCTAGAATTCAAAATTCTATTTTCCCCGGGTAACCACCCCCTTAGCTTCCCGGACCGTTCTCACCTATGTACAACATCCTGAATGAATGGCGTACCCACAGGGAAAGAGGGCAGGCGTCCTTTCGATATTGTTCACAAAAATACTATGGAAGGGTTTAGCCCTCCAACTACGCGATCCCTACAGAGTAAAAAAGTTAGGTCTATTTTGAAGATGAAATACGAAGTTTTTTGCACCTAGCTAATTGAGGGTGGTCAAGGGTAAAAAATTCTGAAATTTGGGGGGGGCTGGATTTTTGTCTAGGGAGGGTTCCAAAATTTTGAGGCTACGGGGGGGGGGGGGGGTGGGGTGGACCTCACTTTGCCCCTCCCCCTTTCTCACCTATGCTAGAGATGTGTTCGAATGTCTTTTTTTTGACATATGCGGATGCGGATTGGATGGATATGAATTTTTGAAACTACAGTTTTTACACAAAAAATCACCGAAATCAAAGAAAAAATGTTTAAATTTATTTTGTACTGAGGCTTATTTCAATAACATAACGAATTCTCAATAATAAAAAATAGTTCACTTCGCTCCACCTTTCATTCCACTACTAATATCTGCATTATTTTTTTCTTATACCTTACTGTTATTGCCACTTAGTGCGTATTAAGTACATAAAGGACACACACACATACACACAAGCAAATTTCCAAAACAGAAAGAGGCTCTTTCTAAGAGGTGTTGCCAGACGGCACACAGTGTCGGTGCAAGTAATAGAATATTATTTATGGAGACAGAAATACCTGTTAAAACTGCACCCATGGACTTGGTTTGGCCGAACTGTGTCTCCAAATATTTGGCGAGGAAAGTAGTGAATCCGGAAACAATGGCAAGGTCTAGACAGGCGCTAAGACTGGCTACCATGTACACGCTGTTAGTTAGCAGACGAAAGACTGAATTGGGGATTCCTTATTAAAAAACAAAACGTTAGATTATTGTCAAAAAAATAAAACAAATGTTGTGGGGAAAAGTAAAAGAAAGGACCTTGCAAAATATGCAACGCCCTATTTTTTTAGTACTCCCCCAAAAATATTTGAAACTCCAAAAACAAACAAACCCCTCCCTTCCAAAAAAATCAAGGTACATTGGACTGGAAACCCCCTAAAATTTGAAGTACTAAAACTGGGCATTTAGGAGATAGATCTCCTAAAAATTTTGGGTATACCCTCCTAAATTAAGAGACTGCGTATACCCCCACCCCAAAAATTAGATTGGCTGTCCATATGCAAATGGTGTTAGTAAATTAATAGAATATTTTTTATAACCGTTTATGAAGCCATACCGCCTCCCCCTCCGCCTATGTTGGTGGAATAATTTCGTAGGTAAAGCCCCACTTTCCACGAAAAATTTATAAGTTAAAAGTTATTTTTGTTTGTCGGTCTAAAATATTTAAAACTGAACAATTTGCACAATACTTTTTAAACTTCGAGAGTATTCGCTTGTGGTGTCAGATTCTTGAACACTGGAAGCTGGTTCTGGATTACTGGCCGGGTAGGACGAATATCCATGCTGGCCTCCTGGTTTTTCACTTGTGTTCCTGGGTGGAACTACAGGAGACACTAAAAAATTGCAATACTATAGTCAAAGCTTTATAAACAGTATAATATGGTGAATCATATTATAATGTAAATAATTTTAAACACTTAAAAACTCTAAACACACTGAATCATAATTTTTACAATAGTAGGAAAATGCAACCCGTTTATAAAAGTTACTACATACTTTTTGCTTTTTATTAGCAAGGACCAGACTGAAAATTCTGCTTGTTTATTTTAGAATAATATAAAAGAACAGTAAGTAATCTTTTGATTTGAATTCTAAAGAAGAGGTCACTTATCAAGCAACGATGAAGAAAATCTTCCTCGCGGGGTCAGAAGAACTCTCGCCTAACTCAGGGCGGGCAAAATCTCCTTTCCTCTATTCTTACTTACATAAAATTAACCCCACGCAATACACATTACGGATATACAACAATTTTTCACTTACATGTAGCAGAATCGTTGTTGTTGGCGGTCGGCAGCGCAGAAAGATGCGTTAATTTTTTCGGAAACCCAAAAAATGGAAGAGCGGAAATAAAATAAAGAATAGCACATACTATAAAGCCTCCCCACCATAATCCTAAAATCAGAGTTAAACATTTAAAATTTTATTTTTGGAAGAAAAAACAGAAATGAAAAGAGAAAAAGTTTTAACCAAACTATTCTGTTTAATTCTCAAATAAAGAAAAAATATGTTTAATCGCTAAAAAAATTAGTAAAATGTAAATATTAGGTCGGGTTCTATAAATAAAAAGACAAAGTTACACAAACTAGGTGATTTTGATTGATGTTAAAAATGACCTAGGAAAACATTACCAATAAATGCAGGATCTCCTGCTTTAACGTTGATTTCTCCGGCAGGATTCACGTAATTGGACACCATGAAAGCACCAAGAAGGAACCCGCACACCGGGCCGAAGGCCAAAGAAACGTACATAAATGCTAAACAATAATAAATAATTATTGGCATATGATAACCACTAAATGTTACCTCTTCATTGCGAGCAAGATAACATAAGTAGTTTTTTAATGTTTTACACCAAAAAAAGCAAGTTTTGATTTTTTATATCCTTTCCTGGCAGTTTTTAAAATATTTTTTATGTTAAACAATTTTAAAATTGAAGATAAAAAACAAAAAATAATGTTTACCTAAATACACACTGGAGCTTTCTTTTGGAACGTGGTTATCTATGTACGTCGTTCCTAACGTAAAGATCGGTGTTCCTCCAACCCCCAACAATACCTAAAATTTACTAATGTTATAAAATTTGGTGTTATACATGTAAAAAGATTACCAAAGTTATTTTAATATATAAACAAAAATAAAAAAACTGAAAAACACAGAAAATAGAATCAAATACCTAATACCATACTAAAATTGTATTGTGCTACTAAATATCCGTTTGTAACACATGTAAAATGATTTTTAATTGAAAAACTGAGGTATATTATCAATATACTAATAATAAAAAACAACAAAAATTAACGAAAAAATTATTCACAATTGAAAGAAAGCTAGTGAGTATTAATGAGTTTTTTATACAAAACTGTTTTGTTAAATTGCGAAGTTAAAATGTCACGGTAATTAACCCCTTGTTAGAGACTATCATCTATCACGCACGAATACTATTAGTAAAGTTTTAAGTAATTACGTCACCAACCTCTGCTAGCATCAAAATAAACACATATTGACTGGCCGAAGAGTGTTGTATTATGCAGCCCACACGTAACACAGCCGAAGAAAAAGGACTGACGGCGCCCGACGGTTGACATACAGCATCCGCAGGTGCGTCTATAAAAATATAACATTTAAGGACGAAAAGAAATTTTTTTGTTTTTTTATTTTTGTGGATTCAGATGGTACTAAAAGAGATTTAAAGGGCAGAGTGGCCACTGAGCCGCAGGTTTTTTTTAAATTTTCACTACAAACGACTAAATTTTGCCAGATCAAAAACCATTCGAAGAAGGCTTGGGCAGGGCACGGCTTACGTTAAATGCAGACCTGTGCACGGTCTGGAAATGCCCCCCCCCTTTTATTGGAGGATTTGCCCCCCCCCCGCCAAAAAATGAAAAAGTACCCTAAAATTATGATGCCATTTTTGACCTATGATGACGCCATCATCGCGAATTTTTGCAGTTTTTAGCCTATTTAATGTATTTTAAGCCATTTTAGACCTATTTTACCTTATTTTCGCTTTTTTGTCTCTTTTTTCCCTTTTTCCTTCTTTTTTTCTCCTTTTTTCTCTTTTTTTTCTTTCCCCCCTGCTTGCTCCCCCCGTTTTATTGCCCCCCCCGTGCCCCCCATTTTGGAATTGCCCCCCCGTTTTAACCCCGGGGGGGGGGGGGCCGTGCACAGGTCTGTAAATTTAAGATAAAAATCAGGCGGCGACTTAAAATCCTTTAGCTAAGACCTCGGAATGGGTGAACACTGCGCGCAGTGAACACTCTAGCGGTAAAGGTTGCCAAAATTGTTATCAATGTTGGACGAAGAGTCTCATCTCAACCACGAGAATGAATTTTTTTTGCCCCTCCTGGCTTGTCTCAGCGCCTGGCCTTTGTATAATCTGCATAGGGGAGATAAGTTTCAGGTAATACAACAACAACTACACCAGAAAAGGGCACGAATATTTAAATACTTAGATAATGATTTTGCTTTTTTGTAATTACATTTTGTACAAAAATTGTGTGAATTAGTATAAAAATTAATGATGAATTAAATATGCAAACAGCGAAGCGTTACTAATTTTTTTGAAGACTCTCTAGTACTTTTGAATGCATTTTTATATCTATTCTAAATTTTAATTTTAGATTTTAAAATTAACATTTTCAATTATATCGAAACATTCATATATTAAAAACCCTTTATAAAAATTGCATAATTTTTTGGTTAAAAAAGCTTTTCTATCGACCTATCGAGCTCAGGTCTTCTTTCTTTGAATTACAGGCTTTTTCATATCGGTCCGTCCTGCCTGTTACCACTGCATTATACGGGCTTTTTTTAGTTATCTTAGGAAGTATCTTACTCGCCTGTAATTATGAATCATCATTGTCGGAAGGGATTTTCCACGTCACACTACTGACATCCGGCAAAACCATATTTTTTCTTACGAGGAAGGGATTTTAACGTTTTCTCGATATTTTAAATGATACTTAGGATTTTGACAAATTTGTTTAGAATTAATCTTTAAACTGATTTATTAATGCTTCTTTTACGTCTAAATTAATTTGCAAAGTTTACCTATAAACCTATGTCATACTTTCTTTCATAAAAGAAAATTCTTATTCACACTACTGTACTTAACATTATCTTGTGGTGACAACCATAATTATAACTTCATGCATAAAAAATTTTTGTTGTTGTTGTTGTTGCATTACCTGAAACTTATCTTCCCTATGCAGATTATGCAAAGGGCAGACGCCTAGACAAGCCAGGAGAGGCGAAAAAATTTCACCCCCATAGTTGAGACTCTTCTCCCAACATTAAAACGATGTTGGCAACTTTTGCCGCTAGAGTGTTCACTGCATGCAGTGTTCACCCATTCCGAGGTCTTCGTCTAAAGGATTTTTTAAGTCGCCTTAACGTCGTACATTGGCAGCATAGATGTTACTGCAAAGTGGTACAAACTCCACACACAATAGAGTTGTATTTGTCCACTGGTTTGCTAGATGGAAAACTGCCATGTGTGGCCGACGTACAACAACCTTTATCTAGCTATGCCAAGCTGGACTAATTCCATGAGAAAAAAGATCCAGCAACCAGGTGGTACCTGTAGTCCCGTTGGGTGCTGCCCGAAGGTCAGCACGGTCCTGGTGGCCCAATGGCACGCATAAAAATTAAATAAATAAATTATGGGTTTATTCAAAAATAAAAAAAAACTAGACCTACCATGCGTTGAATTTGCAATTACAGGTACATAAGTGGCCAAAAAATGAGGAATGCTGAACAAAAAGGAGCCACAGGCCAGCACAATGCCGCCTAGACCAACCCATCGCGGAATATGACCTGAAAATACAATCATTAACCCTGAGTTCCCTGACTCACTGCAAACCCTGCAAAAAAACCTTGGACTACATTTTTTGCGATAAGAACTAATTACTTATTATCGTTTCTAATACTGAAAAAATAACACAAAAAACAAAATTTACACATTCAAAAAAAAAACGCAGAAAGCTTGTTGTGTTTCTACAACACCTCTTAAAACATTTTCTCAAAAATACATGATTTCACATAAAAAACAAAACTAAACTAAAAAATTTCAATTTTTGACCTTGTTGTCCAAAATAGCTGACAAATAAAACTGAAAGTAGGCTGCCGAACTCGTAGGACGAAATAATGAGACCGCTCGTCTGAGATTTTATTTCAAACCGTTTTTCAATCGTCGTGAGAACTGACATTATGTAACTAAAAGTTATAATTACTAATAAACGTTTTTATTTTTTTTCGAATAAATTTTAG
>JASAMX010010055.1:0-11065 GCA_030248175.1 Microlaimidae sp. YZB2_3 | reverse complement strand
TCTGGACCGATCTTAATGACCGTCTCGCCTAACTCCTCTGGCCTTTCTTCCTCTCCTCTTCCACGTTGAAGGAGTCGCTGCAGCAGGGTTACGACCAGATTCTTCTGGTCCCGAACGTGTGTTATTTTGTTTTTTTTTTCGCACTTTCGTTAAAACAAACAAAGAGTTATAAAAAAAATTTTAAAAAATTTTCCGTAAAAATTCCGGGGGGCTGGTCTCTCATCTTATTTCCATCGCCTCATTATTTTTAACACTAATCCCATCGGTGGGCAGCTTCCCGGATTTGAGGGTGGTGTCTGCCGGACCCCGAAGAGTTTGATGAGGATATTCCTAAAATTTTTTTTTGGGGTATACGATACCTCAAATACCCATTTTTTAGCGTTTTTGGTACTGCGACCCCCAAATTTTAGGCGGGAAGTCTACCATCCCCGATACCCAAATTTTAGGGGTTTGTCGGCTATAATCGGGATTTTTGGGAGATCTAATCCTCCCCCGACCTCCTCCCCCTGCCCACCTATGGCTCATCCTGATCTCTAAACTCAAATTTTAACCTCTTGATTAAAAAAAAAATACTATTTTCAGGATATGCTTCCGAGTGAGTTTCAATCCAACCTACAGTTGATTCTCAGACGTAACACAAAAACATATGGAAAGACAATAGAACCTCTCAACGAGAAGTCGACTGCCTTAAATTAGCAACTGAGGTAAAAAAAATTTCAACAGAACAGTCACGATTTTTATAGTTAAAAATAATATATTCTGGTGATAAATATTTTTGTTTCAAACTACCACAGCAGTACAGCAAAAGTAATTATGTGGATTGCAGGATATGGAATGGTTTGGAGATAGTCATGGGATGAACAAGAGGTGAGTCGGGTCTCTTTCCTTAGCCTTAAAATTTTGTCCTCCCTCCCTCAAAAAAAATCCAAGGGGCCCCCCTCCCCCCCAATTTTTTAATTTTTACCCCTTACCCCTCTAGATTTTAAAATTCGACCCCCACTTTACAAAACTTAAAGTATTTTTTTATACTAAATTTTTTCCCAAAGAACGTGATTTTTTAACACAAATTCATATTTTTACACCTTTTTTATATTGTAAATATCGCTTTTTATTCAACCAAATGTAGTATTATCTTATAAAAAAAATATAAACATTTAATGGTTTAAAAGTATTTTGTTTCGGAAATTGGACACCACCTTACCTCCCTCTCAGTTTTCAAATCTTCCACCCCGGGTCGACCCCCCCCCTAGAAAGCTAGGGGGGTTGGTTTCGACCACCTCCCCTAACCCCCTCTCCTTGCTTTTTGATCGTGTTCATCTATGGAAATGCCCCCTTCTCTCTTTATTGGAAGATTCCCTCCCCTTGTTTTTATCCCCCCGCCCAAGAAAAGTAAAAAAATACCCAAAAATAACGGGGCCATTTTTGACCTATAATGATTTCATCATCGCAAATTTTTGGCGGTTTTTAGCCTATTTTCTATGCATTTTAAGCCATTTTGGGCCCTATTTACTGCCTTATTTTCGTAATGTATAAAACGTAATTAAAATACATTTTCAATCTAAAATAATGTCTAAAAAGGTAATAATAAATTATTTTTCTTGTTTATACAAATTCCAATTACAAATTTTGCATTACAAAGAATGATCCCATCGCTTTCTTCCACGGTAACCTCCTAAGCATAGCCAACCCTCGGGTCTAACTCCCTTTACCAACCTGTGGGAAGTGCAAGAAATGCTTTAGTTGCTTGTTTTTTAGGCACTCAAGTCACACTATAAAGAGGAGTACGGGGGAAGTGTATTAGGGCTAGAGCACTATCTTGAAACCCATAAATACTAACAAAATTAAAAACAAATAAAACTTTTTAAATATAATCTAAAATCAATAACACAAATCATTACCAAAGCAAATCTACTTCCAAACTCAAGCAGAGTTGCTGCAAGTGGATGGTCAGTCAGGTTTTTGACAGTTAATCAGGTGAGATCCTCATTCTTTCTTCATACATACTCATCAGATGAACAAGAGCAGTTAAGGGTATCGAGTCCATCCCCCTAGCCTGGAAGAATTCCCCCCCCCTGGGAGAAGAAAATAGGGGGGCCCTCCCCTCCCCCAAATTTTCAAATTTTTACCCCCTGACCCTTCTCTAGGATTTGAAATCTGACCCCCCCCCTCCCCTGCGGGAAAATTTTAAGTACTTTTTTTATACTAAATTTTCTTTCAAAACGTGAATTTTTTACATAAATTCATGTTTTTACACCCTTTTTTATACCTGGATATCGTTTTTTATTCAATAAAAATAGTATTATCTTACAAAAAAAACTATTATTAAACCTTTAAATGGTTTAATAAGTATTTTGCTTGGGAAATTGGTACCCCACCTGTCCCCCTCTAGTTCTTTTCAAAATCTTCACCCTGGGTAGACCCCTAGAAAGCTAGGGGGTTCTGGAGCCCCCTCAGAACCCCCCTCCTAGATTTTAAAATGTCATTTACTCGGGGTAAACAGCCCCCCCCCCCCCTCTGGCTTTTTGACTACATTTTCATTATTATGTTCATACTTCTAAATCTACTTGCTTAACTAGTCTTAATGTGTGTATTAAAATTATAAAATGTTTAATTTTTTAGATTTTTAGGTTTCATCATATGCAAAGTCAATTTAATATTCAATAGTGTTCAATATTAATAAAATACTCATTAAAAAACCATGAAGTGTTATATCATGGTCTACTGGCCCAATAATGGTTGTTATTCCATTATGGTGCAAGATGATATAAACAACGATACCATAGTTGGTAATTTGTGGCATATTTTACAAACAAACGAACATACAAGCCATTTTAGACCTATTTTTATCTTATTTTCGCTTTTTTGTCCCCTTTTTTCTTTCCCTTGCTTTTTTCTTTTTTTTTCCTTCTTTTTCCTTTGTCCCCCGCTTGCCTCCCCCTGTTTAAAAAAAGGTTGCCTCCCGTGCCCCCTATTTTGGAATTGCCCCCCCTCAATAAAACCCGGGAGGGCAGTGCACAGGTCTGGAACACTGTGAACTTTATCTTTCCTGTTATAAATTTAACCCTTGTATTGTTTCTGTTTGTATTTTCAGATTTACTTCTTCCAGTGTGTGGGCGGGACTGTATTGTCAGTGTTGAGAGCTTGTTTGTCGGACGAGGAGTCGGATTTAAATCGCGAGCGCTCTGCCGCCGATCGACTTTTCCCGCACGATTTCGGCGTCAACCCGTTACTGTAGTAAGAATTTAAATCGGCTGATTTGTGATTAAGTTCATTTTATAATAATTGATGCAGTGTAGTGCAAGCTGTGTAATTGTGTCAAAACGCATTCTCATTAAATTTTATCAAACGGGGTATATTCACGTGTGTCGATTCAAGCAGAGGTTTTAGCGTTATAGCGAACCAGCTGGGGGTTGCATATACCCATAAGTGGGCAGCCTACCGGATTTTGGGTGTATACCCGACCCCCAAAATTTGGGGGGTGGGTGTTCTAAACCCTCCGGACCCCTCCTTCCACAATTTTAGGCGGGGGTGCTCGGGGTACCCAAAATTTTAGGGGGCTGTCTGTCGGCAATAATCGGATTTTTGGGAGGTATAACCTCCCCCCCCACCCCCTGCCCACCTATGCATTTAGTAAGTTGTTTCAATCCCAGGAAATTACATTGACCCCTAAGCAAAAAGTGCGTTTTGCAAAACTAAAATTCTGTGCGTTTTGTGGTGCGGTTCCTTTTTTTTAAATTTAAAAGAATTAAAAAAAAGCCCACGGGACGGGGGTAGACTTAATGGAGTTTATCATAACCTTTATGAGTTTATGGTATGTCTTATACTCTTATAATCCACTTACCTATGACCCTAGGTCCTAGGAGGCTAAGCTTCTGTCAAAACAACGCACATATTACTTTTATTACAATGATAATTTTACTGTCGTAAAGTGGGAAGAACGTGGCATATTTTAACAAAGACCGATATTGGAATTTTATTAGAATTTTTGTTATGTGTATGTTATTTTAGTGACAGCATTCCGAAGGCTCGAAAAATTCTAAGCGGTCTGGAATCTGCAAAATCTCCCCATGCCCGTCTTTTATGCCTTAGACGAGCGATTTTAAGCTTGAACGCCACTGAAAATATGAATCAAGGTAAATGTTAACATTACATATTCGTCAAAAAACTAAATAGATAACAATTTTATCCCCCTTTTCTCGCTTTCTTGAATAAAAATAATTTCAGACCTTATTTTTAGCTTTATTTTATGAAAGTTATTATTAGTTCGTTATTAGTACCACAACCTCCAGCCTAGGCCATCCAAAAATAGGGCTGTCAATGTCGACAATTTCAATGTTTGTGTGGGTTGTATATAAATACCCTCCCTACCGACCATTATTTGTTTCCTGAATTCCTCATAATGTTTTGCAAATGCTTCGTTTACTGTAAGTGAATCAACCTTTACTTTTATTTTGTTATCTTTATTGTTTATTTTTGTTTTCTTATGCTTTAAGATTCTCATAATGACTCAAAGGTGCTTTCTTCCGATGATTTTCTTCCAGCCTTAGTGTATTTGGTGCTCAGATGTCAAAGAATTAATGACTGGTAAGTTATTTTTTTAATTTACAAGTAGCCCGTGTCAGCCATACGGCTGACATATAGTTTTTCCTGCATTTTTTATATTTATTTACTAATCTTTTTTTTCTTCTTCAAAATTGAACCCTTTTATGCCATTCCTGTGACTGTAAGCTTTACAATATACCTCAGTTAACCCACTCCGTAGCGGAGAAGAGTCTTTCCGTCCCTTGGTAAAAATATGTTGCCCAGCATCAAAAATAATGTCCATATTAATTCAGACCTGTGCACTGCCCCCCTCCCCGGGGTTTTATTGGGGGAAGGTGCAATTCCGAAACGGGGGGCACGGGAGGGGCAACTTTTTTGAAACGAAGGGAAGGGCAATAAAACGGGGGGCAAGCAGGGGGGAAAGAAAAAAAGAAGGGAAAAAGAAAAAAAAGCACAAAAAACCGAAAATAAGATAAAAATAGGTCTAAAATGGCTTAAAACACATTGAAAATAGGCAAAAAAACTACAAAAAATTCGCAATGAAGGCGTCATCATGGGTCAAAAATGGCGTCATAATTTTAGGGTACTTTTTTCATTTTTGGCGGGGGGGGGGCAAATCCTTCAATAAAACGGGGGGCATTTCCAAACTGCGCACGGATCTGCTAATTTTTTTACTAATTTCAACCCCCTTATGATGCTCCCTGAACTTTAAGGTTTCTCATAATATCTCATTGACCCTAATCTTTTTTGTGGTTGGGGAGGGAGGTCTTTCCTTCTTTGGTAAAATATGTTGTCCAGTATAAAGATGTCCATGATATTTTTAAAATTTCAACCCATTTATGACATTCTCCAGACTGTAAGCTTTGGAATGATACATCATTTTTTGTGAAAATGTGTTGTCCAACCAAAAAATGTCCATGCGATTTTTTTAAATTTCAACCCCTTTATGACATTCTCCACACTGTAAGCTTTTGAATGATACATCATTTTCTGTGAAAATGTGTTGTCCAATCAAAAAATGTCCATGCGATTTTTTTTAAATTTCAACCCCTTTATGACATTCTCCTATCTGTAAGCTTTGCAATGATTATCCCATTTAGCCCAATCCTTTTGCTGGTTGGGGAGCAAAGTAATTCCTTTCTTAAGTGAAAAAAACGTTGTCCAGTGTAAAGATGTCCATGTTCATATTTTCCAAAAAACATGATATTCTGGCTTTACATTGGCTTTACATTTACATTAAGTTTGAGCCAATTCAAAGACAAAAATTTTTCAACTTCCAAAATTCATAGCCCCCCCCCTCTTTGGTAAAAATGCGTTGTCCAGTCTAAAGATGTCCATGTAAAATTTTTAAAAATTACAAACCCCCTTACGACTGATACCTCATTCAACCTATTCCGTTTGTGGTTGGGGAGGAGTTAGAGAACACACACACAAATTAGGGGGGCAGAGCCCCCCCCCCCCCCCCCCCCCAAATTTTTTTTGTGCTACAATCCGCCTGGGTACGTCCCTGCTGCCATATGCGGCAGTTTTATTGATTTACAATATATATTAATTTTTTTATTTTTATTGGAATGGATTTATCGGGGTACATTATAAGTGTTTCTTCAGTTGCGACCCCAGTTTTAATTTTTTTTTTTAATTTAAATAATTGTTTTGTTTTTTTTACTTTCTTGTCCCAAATTTTACATTGTTGTAAAATACATCATGACAAGTATTTGATTAAAATTGATTTTATATGTTGTTGAAGTTCAAACACAATGTTAGAAGTTTTTATTAAATTTTAAGGTTTTTTGTTTAGAAATAAGCACCCAAATATATTTACAATGTTTTTCCAAATTAAAAACACCCTATTATAAAAAACTGGTTCGAATAGGCCAAAAAATATTGTTACCAAAAAAAAATCAAAATTTTCAAAATTCATATATTTTTTAAATATTGGGGTTAAAATTAGTAAAAAACATTTTTTCGATGTTAATTTTTTGCTCAAATTTCACTTAAACCTTTAAATTTTAGTTTCAAATTCTATTTAAGGAGATATGAATAAAATCAGGTGTTTTTTGTTGTTCACTTACCTCCTATAAATTAGATTTTTATTTTTATTTAGGACTTCAAATTTAAGTTATATGATGGATTTTCACTTCTCGCAGGCTTCCAGTGATGAACTCGGGTAATAATTTATGATTTTTGTTATTTTTTCAAACGCGGTTTGTTTATAATTTATTTATTATGCAGTTCTGTAATAGTTGAAAAAACTGACTCACACAAAAACTTTTTCGTTTTCACAAAAACAGAAAAACATTGCAAACAGAAGCTGCTGACAGTCAAAATCCTACAGTGTTGTTCTAAGATATCATACATGGGACATCAGGGCCTGTGCCAGGATTTTTGAAAGGAGGGGGCCACACTCTAGAAAATTAAAAACGGAATATAAATGCGGCGCGAAGCGCCGCATTTTTTGCCGCGAATCGGCGCCAGGCGGACGCAAAGCGTCCGCCGGTGGGTCTGGGGGGTGTCCCCCCAGCCGCCGGAGGCGAAATTTTTTGATTTAGCATTAAAAATGATCAAAATTAGGGCTTAAAAATACCTATTTACATTGAATTCAAGGCAACCAGGCCGGCAGAATCCACTTTTGGCATACCCCAAGAAAAAAGGTAGGGAGAAGCAGGGTTCATAATGAAGTTACCTTCGCTTTTACCTCCCCCCACCCCCCTGGACCAACCTCATTTTCCTTAGAAAGGGGTGGGCATGGCCCCCCTGTCACAGGGCCTGTGGGACATAAGAAGTGGTTTTAGAAAGTTATCCCTCATTCAGGAGTGAGAAGAATAGGTAGTCCGTAATTTTGACGATTTGAATAAATAAAATGATTTTGAAATAGTTATCATTATCAACCTCCCTCAAATTTTAATTTTAATCTCAAGTTTAGGTTAGCCGGGTCAAATTTTACCATGTAGAGATCTATGCATATTAATTAACGAGGCCAGTAAAAAATAATTAATTATTTTTTATTATAAGAAAAAGGTTTTTCAGGTACTGTTTGGCGTCTTTTGAAGCGGCAATTCAATATATCAGAAGCAAGTCGTTGTTTAAGGCAATTCGAACCGCCCATATGCCCAAAAGAGAGATGGATGCCATCGAATTTCTTCTAACAAGGGTAAAATTTAAACATTTATATATTTGAATAAAAAGAAAACAATTTGAAATTATTTGAAATTCGTTGAATGTATATTTTGGAAAAATTCCCAGTTTTTTTTTGTTTTGAGTCCATTTGGCATGATTTGTAGTGTAACAATAAGTTCAATCATTTTATTTTAAGTAGGAGTCAGTGGCGTAGTCAGCGTCACCCTCCCCCAATCCGGCAAAGCCGGATTTTTTCGTAAGAGGGACTCTTAGGTTTTTTGAATTTTGAGAGAAAAATTTTTTCTTTAAATATAAATTCAGAAGCATTCCTGATGCGTTCCAAAAGCTTAAAAAATACCCAAAAAAATTGTGAAGTTGGGAAGTTTAAATTGTTAATTTATATTAGTTTTTTAAATTTCAATGGATTGTACCAATCAATATATACGTAGCTAAGGCATATGCCCAAAGGTGGGCAGGAGGGGGATTGGGGGTTATACCCCCCAAAATTTCGAATTTCGCTAACACCCCCTCCCCCCCTAAATTCGGGGTACCCGGGGACCCCCCCCAAATTCGCCTCCTGGAGAAAAATTTTTAAGCGTTATAAAAGGACTAAATAAATTTTCCGCGCTTGGCGCGGAGTGTTTATTACCTTGTTTATGTCCTATACTTGATTTTTTTCCTATTATTTAATAAAAATAAGTCTATAAAACAAAGAAAAATTTTTTACAAACAATTTGATACCTTACAATTTCCGATTTCCAAAACATTACAACTGAAAAATGAGTACATTGAATTACAGCTGAGCAATGCAAAGTACCAGAAAATGTTTTTTTAAATTGCCTTTAAATTTTTAACACCACTAAATAACAATCTAAAGGGGGGTTCAGCGTTGTCGTATCAAAATTAAAAAACAAAGTAACACAAATTTGGAAGTGGAGACCAATTAAAACATTAAGAATGGGGTGGGTCTAGCCTGGTCATACCAAGATTACAAAACAAAGTAATACAAATTGGCAAGTGGAGACTATAATAATTAATGGAGCGCTGATCGAAGCGCGAGAAAATTTTTTTAAAAATGGTCGTTCCAGACCCCCCAAATTTTTCCCTTTGCCGACCCAAAAGAGGGGTCTAGACCTCCCCCTGGCTACGCCCATGTATATATAATCTTTAAGTTGCAATAAGGTGTTATTTTAATTTTACACAGTTTTAAAGCATTTATAAGCTTGTTTGACGGTTTTTTACGCGTTTTAAGCCCATTTTAAGGCAGCGCGGAAATATTGGGTACACCCCCCCCCCTCAAAATTTGGGTATTGCCAGACACGCCCCCCCCCCAAAAAAAAAAAAAAATTTGGCCCCCCTTCCTATACCGCCCCCCCCCAAAATCCGAGAGGCTGCCCGCCTATGCATATGCCTTTGCCTTAGATATTGAATGGCAATACTAAATACTATATACATTGATGTTAAAAATATAAAATATTGCAATGAGGTCATATAGGTTTAATAGGCGGGATTTTTCTTTTTTGGCGGGGGGGGGGGGGATAGCTGTTTATAAACGGGGGGGGGGGGGGGGGGCCCTTCAGACCCTCACAGGTCTGCTATATACATGGATGTTAAAACTTATATCCCCTTAACCATACATGGACAAGTTGGTCTGAAGTGTGGGGGGGGGGTTAAACCCCAAATTAGGGTGGGGATTAAAATCCTAGAAACGCAAAATACCTATATCGCTTTTTCTGGAGTGCATTTTACCCATATCATTTTTCGATTTCAAAGAAAAAAATAGGTAAAAATCGCTAATTTAGATCAAAAAGGCCTTTTATTGCATTTTTGAGCTTTTTACTGTTTAAAACATTCATTTTGACCTCAAAACTTGAGTTTGGAGGCAGTTAGAAATCATTTTAAAGACATTTTTTTCTTCATTTTTCCGAAATCGGGGGGTTAAGCTTTTCTCCCCCCCCCAACTTCTGAGTGGGGAGGGGTTAGGTTAAACCCCCTTCTCAGAATTTGGTGGGTTAACCCCCCAACACCCCGTGCCCATGTATGCCCTTAACATATTTTTTTATACTTTTCGGATAGTCCGCTTCACTCCACCCACTCTTTTCTTGGCGAAGCGTGGTATTTTGTATAGGTTTCCTTTTTTTACTTTTCGAATAATTGTGGTATAAAAATTTAATACAAATCTTAGTGTATCTTAGGTCTAAAACCATAAATTAATCGATATAAAAATAGGCGTCAGGCATAAGACATCAGGCAATAAATAGTTTTGTTATATACAATTTCAGCGCCAGATTAATTTTGAAGATCAGACAAAATTGTACAGAAATTAGGTATTTTGTATAGGTTTCCTTTTTTTACTTTTCGAATAATTGTGTTATTAAAATTTAATACAAATCTTAGTGTATCTTAGGTCTAAAACCATAAATTAATCAATATAAAAATTAGGCGTCAGGCATAAGACATCAGGCAATAGATAGTTTTGTTATATACAATTTCAGCGCCAGATTAATTTTGAAGATCAGACAAAATTGTACAGAAATTAGGTAAAAAACAAAAGTAAAATGTATGTTCACGCGATCATCAGGGGATAATTTTTAAACAATTTTCATATTTGAAAAAAATTTCACCTCCGGCGGCTGAGGGGACATCCCCAGACTTCTGATTAAAACGTAGAAAAAAAAGTTTAAGTTTTTTTTTCACGAAATTTAAAAAAAAATTTAGTGATAATTAACTTTTAGGCCTTTTCCTGCATTTTTAGAGTAAAAGTTTTCGTTTTAATAGAATTTACACGCTGTTTTAGCCCAGAAAAGCTATTTTTGCAATAATTTTGTGATTTATTAAAATTTTTAAAAAACATACAGAGAAAAAAAGTTCTAAAAATATCATTTTCACTTTTTTGTCTATAATTGTAAGAAATCGTTTTTACCGTTGTCACTTTAATTAAATCTGTATTGTTTCAGATCTATCACAAAATTCGCGGCTTCATCCCCAACTTTCACACGGCGGACGTTCCCCTCCCCTCGCCGCAAACGCAACTGAGGCCGGGTAGGCGCCTCTCCTGCCGGGTTATTTCCGCCGGGGGCGGAAGAGCGCGTGAGTGATGGTTACGAATAGTGGACGGTGGAGATGAAGTGGTGAATATGGTAGCAATGTGTTGTAGTTGTGGGAAAAAAGCTGTTTGATTATATCCCCTGAACGGAAAGTTCTGATTTTATTAGTTATGTTTAGTGTCATATTCTTACTGTTGCTTTGTAGCCATAGGTGAAGAAATGGTTGGGGAAGCTAGGTGGTGATTACGCCGGGTAATTCCAATTTTGAATTCTAGGAGGGGGTCCGAGGAGGGTTCCTGCATCTCTAGCTTTTTAGGGGAGGTTGCCCCGGGGTGCGAAATTTTGAAATCTAGGGGGGT
>JASAMX010010054.1:0-62016 GCA_030248175.1 Microlaimidae sp. YZB2_3 | reverse complement strand
GAGCGATTAAAAAAACTTGTTGCTATAATAATGTGTTGTTTATATTTTTTTAATCCAAATAGTTAGTTTATTGTTATGCTACTTTGATATTGTTTTAATTGAGCATATAGTCTTTACTTTCAAAACTGCCAACTAATCGACCAATCAGAATATCGAACGCTAAGACAATAGACGAATTGGACGCACAACAACTTGGTGGCGTTTTTGCATATGTTTTTACTTCTAGTAAAACTACCCATAAAATTTTGCCATTACCCATTTCGCCATCTATGCCATTATAGGGAAAATGTTAATAACACAATAACAGCGAATGTTATACTTAGATTCATTTTGTAAAAAAGTGCTAAAGTTTTAGAAAGTACTATTTTTAATTATTATTTAATAATCAAACCCGAAACTATTCACAAAGTTTTGATTACTTTTTTGTCAATGTCTTAACGATCAAATTTACGTTAGATTACGTTCGATTACGATCCTAAATTTAGCCAAAAAAACTTCATTTTTGGTGTTTTTTCCCACCCCCGAATAGCTTCAGCTGCGGCGATATAAAACAGATTTTATTTATTTTTATTTATTTTATTTATTTTGTAAAACGACAGGAAGATACAGAAGCAAGTAAATAACCGCACTGAAATTGCATGCACCCAAAAAAAAAGAAAAAAAAGAAAACCAAATAGAATTATTTTACACACCAAAATAATAAGAGAATTCGGCCTTTTGAATGTATGTAATCCACTTAAAATATGCTTTAAGGTATTTTGGAGGAATAAATAATACGCGAGATTATTTTCTTAAATATTCCGAAAATCCGCAAAGAAATAGGGCGTAACTGCGGAGCTTTGGGGGGCTCCGAAGATTCAAAATCCGCTAAAACTCGAAGCTTCGGGTAAAATTACTAATCCTTACAAACAGGAACAATTTCTTTCGGGAGGTTAATAGAATTGGGTGGACTCTGTCAGCCATAAATAAATCCCTCAGTCTTGATATCACTTGTAAGGAATTGGGTGTACATTACGCTTGAACGAGACACTCTCTTTTCGGATTATCTGGGGGAAGCCGCTTTTTAAAACTTTCCTCGCAAGCGCCACTAATTGTTTCCTATACGATTTCTTCTTGTCTACTCCACTCCGCGGGTGATACGCGAAATCTTCCATGACACAAGGAGTCCATGATAAATCTTCCGCGACACAAGGAGTCCATGATCGCAGAAATTACACGTACGGTTTTGAATCCATCCCCATTCGATTGGGTGTTGCCTTTGCGTATTGGAATTAGTGGCAGAAGTTGCGCAAATTTCGCTTCTGAGACTCTTTTTGACATCGCATTTTTGGAAAGCGCGAAAAAACCTGAGTCGCGAACAAGCATAACGGTTATATAGTAACTTGGGTACTTTCTGCCGTCAAAGACGCCAGTAGAATAAGCAGTTATTCCCAACCCTCTAATCCGGAAACCTCCTGAAGACCTCATCTTCATTCTCAGGCAAATTGCCATTTTTCTTGGTCAGTTGTTTTTTAAAAACATTTTGGTAAAAGATAAAAACTCATTGTCCCGTTAACGGAGACTCTTAAAATTGCTAGTTAAGAGTTAAGAGGCAGCAAAACTTTGGAGGCAGGTAAATTTAGAATGGAGTCATGTAGCAGGCAGGCTTAAGGCAGGAAGAAGGCTGAAAAATTTGGGTTGGAGGCAGATAAGAGGCAGGTAAAAATCTGCCTTCCTAATTTAGGGTCACCGTCCTTACCGGGTTTGGACATATTATTCATTATCAGGAAAACTGCTAATTTTTTTCTGGTTTAATTGTAGTTCATCGAGAAAATTTAGGTGAAAGTTAATTTTTGTGGGTTTTTAAATTTCATTCTGCCGGATACATTATATTTTTCAGACACTGTCTATTTTTCTTGGTCAGTTGTTTTTTTAGATTCATAATGTCAGATTTTTCAGATAATTGTCAAATGGGTGGTTTTTTTGTTCTTTTTAAATTTGTTGCTGTGGCCTTATAACAATTGATAGTGTGTGAAACGACTAAAAACGACAAAAAATTATAGGAAACGACTGAAAATGATCTGGCGTGACTAAAATAAAGCAATTGTTTTTTTTTGTAAAAGCGCCTATAGCCAGGTAGTCGTCATTTCTGAGCCATTAAGGTCCTTTTTATGTTCTAGAATGTTTCAGACGCATTAGACTTTTCGCAAGAAATACAAAACTTTTGGCTTTTAAGCCGTAAGTGGTTCGCGTGTAACGAGTGTTTTTCTGGACTCCAGCTTTTTATCTTCAATTTAACGGAATTTTATCTTTCAAAGGTATAAATTTCATTGCAGATTTACCTCTTTTTTATCAATCTTAAATGTGTAATCTTAAAGGATTAAGAACTTTTATTTTATACAATCGTCTGAGTATATTTCTTTGTATTTTCCAAATAATATACTTATAAGCATGTTGTATAAAATAAAAAAAATCTAGCCATGTACAAACAACCAAACGATTTTTATTTATTAGTTTACGTTAAAAAAAAGCAAATAAACAAACAAAGCTTTTTCTTTGAAAGCACCGTCACACCATATCGAAACAAAACACCCCATTATGTCTCCTTTTATTATAGGATATCGCTTTTATGACACGGTACAGTATAGTTTGTATTAATAAGCAGTTTTTGAAAAATTCAGTCTTTTGAAAATTCAGTCATCACATTTCTAAGTTCTAGTACTACTTAGTCCTCCATTTTTTCGCAGTTCTATAATCTCAGTGCTAAATATCGCGACTTGCGATTTTAATTCCCGGCTTTCGAACGTCGTTTCGCTCGTTGAAAGCGGCGTTTCCTATTTTCTATTAGTATAAAAAAATGGTTTTTCGGACGCTTTCCGGTCGTGGGCTTTTTTGAGGAAAAAAAATCTGGAAACGAAAAGCTGTTAACAGAGAAAAAGTTGTTGGTGTTGCCTCGTTGATTACTCATTGCTAAGTGAATAAACGACTCGCGCCCCACGCGGCCTATATATTTCTGCGTGTCCTCGCCTCGCCCTGGCCATAACATACTCGGTCAAAATCGGCCCTAAAGATAAATCGAAGCGGATTGTTTTGACGTTTCCAAAAATAACAGCAGTGTAAGCTTAATCAAAGGGCGTAATCAACAAAGAGTTACATTCTTCCAAATTTCAAGCACCTTGGACTCTTTCTGTCGCGGTAAGGGTACGCGTCTGCGCGCTCTTTTTTGCACGTCCATGATGTAATTGGGAGGAAAAAACGTCCGTTTATTAAATTAAGTCAAAGACGGTTAGTGAACGCTATATTGTTTCGCGGCTTTTTATCAGTTTGGAAGCGCTTTGTGTTCGAAGGGTATTCAGCTGTGTATCCAATTGTTGAACTGTTTTTTTTTTTGAGGGATTTCATTGTCGCAAGTTTAATTTGTATAAACTGCAAAATATGTTTTAATTATTAATGCATCTGAAGCTACGGAGGTGCGATTTTTTTAACTGCGAAGCTTTGTTTTATTATTGTGCTAGTTTCTTTACAAACTAATGTCATTTAATGTTCATTTTCATTTAAGCGGTGGGGTTTTAAACTTTTTCCGCATTGAGGTTGAAGTTTTGGAGCATCATGCTTGTGAGTAAAAACAACTAAATTCTCTTCAAAAATGATTGAAATTAAAAAATCCTAGAGGAGTATATTTCGCTAACGGTACGATTGTTTTCTATTATAATTTAGTCAGTACAACATTAAACCAAACACCGCTAAACTACCTACCAGTAAACTCTTATAGACTAATAAAATATTTTTTATAGATCAATCCTAACATTAGCGAGAATGCTAACCTAAAAATTTTCTCCAATTTTAAATCGTTTTTGAGCAGAATTTTGTTTTTTGAGTAGTTTTTAATTGCTAATAGTAATTTTTATTGCTAATAAATAGTACTTTTTAATTATTATGTAGTTTTTGAGTAGTACATTCTGGGAATTTGATTTGGCTCGCTTTGATTTTGCTTGTTTATTAATTCCGTTTGTTTTTATTCCGGCCTCCAGCACACCAAAAGCAGTTTTCGAATTTTTTTTAGTAATTTCAATATTATAGGCAGATTAAATTCTTTCCAAAAAGTGCATTTTACTGTGTGTTTTTGGGGCGCATTAACCCTTTGGGATTTTTGCGTCCAAAAACCGCCGCAAATCCGCAAAAGGCATTCCGCACCAGTGCTACTCATTATTAAACTTTACGTCCGCACGCGGACTACCGCGCGGCGTTTAACACTGAGGAACACTGGTGCGGAATTCCCAAGAATTAAGTTCAATAATTTTGCGCAACTGTAACGCGCGACTTCTACTGCGCGCGGCATAGTTTGTCATAGGAATCCAACTGTTCTACAGTCATGGAGTAAACTGAATTAGACTGGAAACGTATAATAATCATCAAGTATACAACATACTACAGGGCCCATTTGTGGAAGAAACTTTAATTCCTGAACATTTTTAGTATGAAAATTAAGTCAATTTGTATTATTAAATCGACCACATAATTTGCATATCAAAAACAGCCGCAGAAAATAGGTCAGTGTCCTCTGCATAGTGGATTATTGTATTATGTAGCATATTTTACGTTTAATTTATAGCAATCAGTTTTATACATATGTTCAATAACAAGTACGATGTAAAAAAACTAATTTGACTGCGAGTTAAAAGTATTTAATTGTGTCATACATTCTGATTTTTGTGTGTATAGGAATGTTTAAATTGTCAAAAGTTTTCCTTAAGTAGATAATTTTCGTATGTATTTTAGATGATTTAATTATTTTAAGTAATTTTCCAAGAAATTAGCATTTGTTAATAGAATAGGACAATAATATTAGAATATGTAACAATTAAAAAATATCAATAGCTAAGCAAAACATTTTTATTAGAGGTGATAGACTTTAGCAGGGAAAAAAACTTTAAACATAATCAAAAATACATAACATAATAAAGGAAAAATATGTGACTTCATATATTGCTCAGACACAATGACTGTTCTAAATAAGGGGCGCCCTAATGACAGTGCGCTTTTCGTGAAATAGCACTTATTACGGCACGCCCTACTGCGAGCAGGCTCTAATAAGGGTGCGCCCTAATTAGAAGTTAGAGTCTAAAAATTAAGCCCCAAGCGCTCTAAAGTTCGAGTCCCACGGCGGTAGTTTTTTATTTTTTTCTTTACAAAAAACTTCAATCTTATTTTTTGTTTTATTTTATTTCTTTTATTTAATATAAGTAGCCCACCAAAAAATAGTCGTTTATTTTTGTGAATGTTTTTTGGAAATTATACTTACCGCATTTTGTACACCATAACGATTGAGTGGTTTAGCATTCCAATTTATTTTTGTTTATACCAAAAAGGTATGAAAAGTTTATTTTACTGAAAATTATGTTATGGCCCTAAGTAATTAGGACCCTTATAATAAAATTAATTTTGTAAAAAATACAACTGATCCGTGCTTCCTTATATTTTTTTTAAATTAAGATTATTCGCGTTTTATTTATTGCACAAGTAAATTTTATCCTTTAAAAAAACAACTATAAGATATTTATTTATTCATTTTTCAATACTAACAAGAATACATAAATTAATTTGTATTCTTGATACTGACAATAAATGAACTAAATTCATTGGCACTGTAAAAGCGACAGAGCGGTTGCGACAGCCGCTGAGCAGAATAATTAAAAAAAATAAAAAAACAATAAGAAAGTGCCCATTGTATTTTAAATTAATTTTATTAGGCGGCCTGAGGTCCGTGAAAAATACAGCTACATACAGTTACATTGAATGTTTTGAATTTCATTGTACATTAAATGTAGCGAAATGAGTAAGTTCATTTTTTAACTTACGCAATATGGGCAAAATCTTGTACAAAATCTCTAATATTTATTTTTTATGAATATATTAATATAAAAACATAGATAAAAAACATATATTATGACAAAAACTATTTTTTTCATTCTTTTTAATATCTTTCTACTCAAAAACTGACGTTTTCAATTATAAATTGATATATTTTTTATTTTCATTTTTTTTTATTTTAACCATTTAGAGTATTTGGAACTGGATTTAAAATGAACTGCTGGCATTAATTTAACAACATTCAGTGTTTAAAAAATGTCGCTTCCTGGTGGCATTTAAGTTTAGTTTTAAATTTTTGATTATTATTTAGCTTAAAGTTCATCAGGATTAACATACAAAAATTATTTAGTTTAGATTTCTATGGTTATGATATGCCAAATGCGATAAGTGCAATTTCCCAAAAACAATAACAAAAAACGACTATTTTTTAATGGACTACTTATATTAAATTAAAAGAAAAATAATAAAAAAAAATAAGATTGACGATTTTTTGTAAAGAAAAATAACCTAACGTCCGTGGGATTCGAACTTTAGCCGGTCCAGTCACATGCTCAGCCGTAGGCCCAACCATGACCACTTAGCCAGCACAATTAAAACCAAAATGGCATAAAAGAGACTTATATAACCTTTTTTGAAAGTCGATGAAGGCTCTAATTAGGGCGCGCTCTAATTAGAGCGTGCTCCTATTAAGGCGCGTCCTAATAAGAGCTATTAAATGCCCCAATAAAGGCCACCTTAACAAAAAACGAGGCACCAATTATTACACCCGATCCGATTGCCCTAATAATAGCGCGATGTTATTAGGGTGTGCTCTATTTAGAGCAGTCAATGTGTCTGAGCACTACATGAAGTCACATATTTTTCCATTATTATTATGTTATATATTTTTGATATTACTATCAGAAATATTTAAAAAATTTTGTTAAACACATGAGAAAATCTTTTTATGTTTAATTTAAAATGAAAATAAAGGATTTTGCCACAAAAACACTTTTTCATATTTTAAAACATGATTTTTTTTCGGTTTAAATGAAAAAAATATAACATTTTTTTATGCGTATTAAATTTATCTGCTTACAAACCCACCCTGTAAGACTGTAACGTTCATAATGATTTTGTCAAGGGCTTTGATTAACAAAAATCATTTGTTAATTATGTTTTAATTTTTTTCTACGGCTTTTGAGTCTAATAAAATACACATTTTTGTGACATGACAATTGAAAGTGTTTTTATTTTGTGACAGATTGATTTGAATATATTAACTTTTTAAAAATCGTTAAATATTCTATTCTCAACATAGCTGTCCCAGTACGTTGTTTTGTTTAAGCTCCGTGAATACTTGAACATATATATAATTTGTTGAATTCTTACACGGGACTTTGGATCAATCCAGTATCTTGTTACTCATAGAATAAATGAGAAGATGTATATAATTACCCCATTTAGTCTAAAATGTCCAATGTTGATTTTTTTTTCTTGGTTTTGTCTTTCGAGTATTATTTTTGGCATTTTAAATTAAAATAAAAATTTTTTGCGACTATATAAATATGATTTATAAAAGGTGCTTTTTATAAACCGCTTAACACAAAAAATTAATTAAGCGTTAAATGTTTGCAGCCAGATATTATTACATTATTATGCAAAAAATTGAATAACGATTCTACGATTTTAGTTTTTTTGTGACTTTGAGGAAATAAAAAAATCAGCATTTTTCCAAAAAGATCTCATTTTGTTCACGTTATGATTTTAAGGACCCTCAAAATGTCATATAGTATTCGTGATCATGCCATATATGTTTTGCTTTGTGGTAATGGTTGTGGAAGGAGCTAATAAATCACATTTAGCCAATTAGTACTTGGTAAAAAATTAATCTCCAATGAATGAAATCTCCTTTTTTTCATAAGCAATAATTGGCTAAAAGTAATTCTATAACGTTATAACTTTGTAAAGAATACTAACATTGAACAATTTCCGTTTAAATTGGAGAATTTTGACTATCGTGTTCATTACGGCCGTTATATTCTGTCTCTACGTCCCCTTATAAAAATAATAACTGGTCCCTATTTAAAGACATATAGATAACTATCGATCTATCAAAGTTCATCGTAATGTTTTGCGTATGCAACCTTTGCAAATAAGCATTTTTACGGCGGGAATAAGGGTCTAAAAATTAAAAAAACGTAAAATTATTAAAATTTGCCATTTTTATTTTTCTTGTAAGAATTTCGCTCTCTGTTTTAAAACGTTAAGGTGCTTCAATGTTTTAGTTAAATAAATTTGGATTATTTGATACGTCATCACAATCAATAGAAATCGTCGCTTGAGTATAGTACTTGGTGAACAACGGTGGTCAAGATCAAATATTAACGAAAATATTCTCGAAATTTTTTATTTGATTCTAATTTTTTTTTTAAAATGTTGCGCCTTTGAAATATTTTTTGTTTATTGCTCGTTAAAACGGTGTGCGCCGAATATAAGTAGCGACAATATTTGAAATCGTAAAATTTACAGTTCGCTTGTGGCTTTGCATTTTTTTTAAACTACAAACGTTTGGTTTATTTTCCCCTGGTCACAATCCATATGTTTTCACCATCTTACTGGCAATGAAAAAGCTTTTTGACAGAACTTATACATTTAATCTGCATAACGAAACAACATATAATGGCCGAAAATAAGACGGACCAAAATTGAATGAAATGCAAAACTTGAAAATTCATGATTATTTGACTTTAAAAATAGCCTGTGTCACCCCTACGGCTGACAAATAATTATATCTGTATTTCTCAGTTCATTTGCTAATTTTTCAAAATTCAATCCTTATATAATAGATCCCTAAATTGTAAGCTTTGCAATAATATCTTATTTAACTCACTTCGTTCAGTAGTTAGCAAGGATAATCCCTTCCGTCTTTTTGGTAAAAATGCTTTGTCCAGCATGCAGATGTCCATGTTATTTTTTTTAAATTTTAACCCCCCTATGACACTCTCTGAACTGTAAGCTTTTAAATGATATCTTATTTAGCTCAATCTTTTTTGTATTTTAAGAGAAAGGCCAATCTCAACAGTTGAAAACAATCGTTGTTCATCATAAATATCTTCATGTTGATTTTTCCAAAAAAAATGATACGCTGGCTTTCCATTTAGTAATATCTATTGGTAATAAATAGCAATGGCAATAGCAACAATTAGCAGTTGAAATTAACTTTTAAAATTTATAGGACCTTCTCGGTGAAAATGTGTTGTCCAGATTAAAAATGTCCATGTTAACTTTTAAAACATTTAACCCCTACATGACATTTCCCAGATTGTAAGCTTTACAATGATACCTCATTTAACCTAATTTGTCCACGGTTGGAGAGAAGGGTCCATCCCCCTTTGGGTGAAAAATGCATTGTCAATTATAAAGATGTCCATGTACATCTTTCCAAAAAAACATAATACTCTCTTTTTTTATTGAATAATTACTCTAACCAATAAGCTTAAGCCAATTGAACGAAAAAAAACTTTCTCAACTTCCAAAATCCATGGTGCATGGTTTTGCGGAAATGCGTTGTTCAGCCTTAGGTTGTCCATGCACTTTTTTAAATTTCAACATCTTTATGACATTTCCCATCGTGTAATTTGCAATGATATCTCATTTAGCCCCCAATCCCTTTTCTTTCTGGGGAGGAAGGTCGTTCCCTTTTTTAGTGAAAAAACATTGTCCGGCATCAAGATGTCCATGTTAATCTTACAAAAAAAAACACAAAACATTCTGGTTTTTCATTGGCTTATTACTCTTATCAATCAATAAGTTTGAGCCAATTCAAAGACAAAAAATTTTCAGTTTCCAAAGTTCATTTGTTCCCCCTTTTGTGAAAATGTGTTGTCCATGCTAAAGATGCCCATGCAAAATTTTTGGAAAATTTCAACCTTTTCATGACATTTCCCGGACTGTAAGCTTTGTAATGATATCTCATATCTGTAGCCCAAACCCATTTGTAGTTGGGAAGCAAGGTCATTCCATTTTTAGTGGAGAAAAAAAAACGTTGTCTAGTATAAATATGTCCATGTTCTTTTTTTCCAAAAAACGTAATATTCTCTTTTCAATAAGTTTAAGCCAATGCAAAGACAAAAATTTTTAAGTTCCAAAATCCACGCACGCACGCACGCACGCACGCACGCACGCACGCACGCACGCACGCACGCACGCACGCACGCACGCACGCACGCACGCACGCACGCACGCACGCACGCACGCACGCACGCACGCACGCACGCACGCACGCACGCACGCACGCACGCACGCACGCACGCACGCACGCACGCACGCACGCACGCACGCACGAACGCACGCACATACTCACGCACACATACACACACACGCACACACACACGCACACACACACACACACACACACACACACACACACACACACACACACACACACACACACACACACACACACACACACACACACACACACACACACACACACACACACACACACACACACACACACACACACACACACACACACACACACACACACACACACACACACACACACACACACACACACACACACACACACACACACACACACACACACACACACACACACCCCCACACACACACACACACACACACACACACACACACACACACACACACACACACACACACACACACACACACACACACACACACACACACACACACACACACACACACACACAGACATTACGTCTATTTATATATAGATTAGAAATTACAAAACGAAAATTCTTTTGACCTTATTGATAATTAATTATTAACTGTTTGGGATTTTTTTCATTCAAAAAGAGCTGCAAATACGCAGAAGCGATTCCGCACCATTGCTGCTCAGTGTTAAGTTCGCTGGGACTGGAAGCGAAACGCGGAGTTAAATACATTTCAGCGCTGGCGCTGAAACTCTTCTGTGGATTTGCAGCGGAAAGAATCCCAAAGGATTAAGGGGAAATACGCGTTTTGTTTCGCAGTTCGTCTCGCAGTCAATAATGCACTTTGCACCCTATTATTGAGGTAGATATTTTTTTGTAAAGACGTCATAAGTCATTTAAATTCTGCGTCTAACTAGTCCTATTTATCAGAAAGGGTTAAATGAATCAAACAACCGGATTTATAAGTCATAGTTATTCAACCCCATGCGTTCTAATAGTCATTTCTTGTTTTGTTTTTTTGTAGTAGTCATTTCTATGTCGTGGATTAATTTTGAAGTTCTTACCAAAGAAATAAATCAAACTTTTTTGGGAAACAAATTGTCTAAGATTCGAGAGATCATAAATATAAAATTTATTTGATCTTTAAGTTGAGTAATCGCGATAGGGTATGATTAAAGTGCTGAGTGAATATTTTGGAACAAAAAAGCCCCGCTAAATCATTTATGCCCACGATTATTTTGACTTGGCTTGATAATTGTGTAAAATATGGCAAACTTTCAGTTGTCTTACTTTGATTAGATTATTTTTATGTTCTTGTTTTTGTATTTAAAGTTCAGTTTTATTAAGAAAATAATCAATAAACATAATTTTAACTTTTTTACGATCTGACAAGATTTTTGAAAAGCACTTTTTTCGTGTTAATATTCATTTTAATTTTTTTTTAATATCAATATTTTTAGAATCATAAAGATCTTTAAAATAAAACGATGTTTTTGATGAACTTTAGTTGCTTGCATTTTTAAAATTTGTCAGAAAGGGGTGTCATTTTTTGAAAAGCAGCTTTCTTATAGTTTTTTTCAAGACAGATTTTGCTGTCTCATATTTGCCTTTAAACTGTATCCTACTTGCCTCCTTTTCGAATCAACCTGGTACCTATACATACTTCGTTAAGTTTTGTCTGCCAGCTAGTTGACACTAAAATATTCCCGCTGGCCAGGCCGCATTTTATACAGTTCGGCGGGGACCGGACCGAAGAAAGCATTTTTTTTTATAATGTATCATTCTAAAAAAAGTCTGCCAGGTAGCATCTGGCGTAAAAGGCAAGTAAGAGACAACAAAATTTTGCTAAAACCACGTAAGAAGTATGGAGAAAATCAAAACTGCAGGTACGAGGCGTTTTTAAGTATAAAAATGTTAGGAGGCAGCTGACTCAGTCTTGGAAACAAGTAAAATGCAGGTAGAAAGCAGAAAAATCTATGATAGAGGCGAGTAACTCGGAGAGCTACAACATTTTTTTTTAAATAAGGCACCCTATTCTAACCGGCATAAAAATTTGTAACGATTTGCATTTTTTTCGTAGTTCCCAAGCAAATTTTCCAATTGGTATCATTTTTGGAAGCCTTTTTAAAAAAACCGACCGCCTTCCTCCATACGGCGTGTGCGTTATAATTTTTTGTTTCGAAAGTGTTTTTGGAAAACGGTTCGGTGCGCTGTTCTCCTCCGTAAGGCGAATTCGCGCTCAGTGCCGCTTAATTTGGAAAATGGTTCGCTATCACCGTTGCCGCTCGGCGAATTGAACGCGCCGCGGCGGTGGAGGCGGCGCTTTGCTCCAGTACAATCTCCCCACCGATCAAAAACTTCGCATATTGCGGTTACTCCAGCGGAATGAGTCGAAGTGGGTATAAAATCGACGCGACTGGGACTTATTAAATTTATAGCATTAGTGTTTTAAAGGTAAAAACAAGTCACACAATCGCTCGGGTTTTATACCCAGTGCAACTGATTTTAAACGTTTTTAAAATACGTAGTTTTTAAAATACATAGTTGTAGTTGTACGTAAAATCCAGCGAAGTTTCGAGCGGCCGGTCTAAATTGGCTTTGTTAGACTGATCAATATTTCGAATGGAAAGTATTTTCTACCCGACTACAAGGGAGTCGAAGTTATAATGAGTCGGAGTCGACGAGCAGTCGGCGCAACTCCGACTCCTTTCGGAACTTGACGGCTTTAAAAACACGAACAGCCGTAGGTAGACGCGGTCAGGTGTCTCGAATGTCGTTTGCGACTCGTTATTTTTTTATTCGCGCCAAATAAATGTAAAGGACAGAAAGCCCCGGCTCCTCATTCGCTATCGGTCGATTCGGACTCGTTTTTCGGTCGCGGCGGTGGTCGAGATTTCTCCGCGCGTTCGAAAATTCGATAAAAAAGGGCTCCTGTTTTTTTTTTTCGTTTCGTCCGGATTTCGCGCTGAAGAATGACGTCAAATATAAGCATTGCCAACGCCGAGGTCTAGCGTGACGCTTCCCCTGCCTAATTTCGAGTCCCAATTTGGGAAAGGAGCCAAAAACAACAACGCAACAACAATAGTCGGTCGTTTAAGAACCGACCGACCCACAGTCCTAAGCTTTTAAAGCGACCGACCGCGTCGAAAATTTTTAATAAGCGAGCGCGAGTTCAACTGAGGCGCCGGATTTTCACTGATTTTCCAAAGTGACAAACTTATGAGCTAATAAACAAACAAATAAACAAATGAAAAATTATATTTGTGGCATTGGTCATTTGGTTCTCAAATAAACGTCAAAACTTTGTAGAAATGGTATGCTCTGTTGAAAGTAACTTAGTAATTAAGGAAGGATATTTCTACGAAGTATATTGATACTAACAATTTAACCCAGCGTAATTTAAGCAATTATTGACATAACTTTACCCTTCCGTCAGTGAGATATATGTCTCAATATTTATCGAGTGCACATCGTCATTTTGAACAGATTACATTGGTTTCTTCGCACAAAAACTCCATATTCTCTTACGCATAGAAAGGTTGCAACATTTACTCTAGGGAATAATATAATCTCAGACCCAAGGAAAAGAATCCTTTGTGTTTTTTAATTAAAAAATAACATAGAAAATAAATTCGCCAGTGTAAATTTTCCCGAAATTTTCACAAATCAGTAGGTTTGTTATTAGTGAACAAGGTGTGCTTGTTTATGTGTGAAATTTAATCAAGACATTATGTAACAATATTTTCGGCCACACGCTGACATGGATGGTTTCTGCCTAAATATAAAATTCTGCTAGCTTGAATTATAATGTACAATTGCTTTTATTTTAGTGTTCATTATTCGGCACACTATATATACTTTTAATTGTTGTATTTTTGATTTATAGCTAAAATCAAAAAAACATGTTTTATAGATCCACATTTTTTACATTCCGCCCAGAAAATATAAAAATAACGTTACTATTTAAATCTCAGTCATGACTCTCGAAAAAAAATTCCAAAAATTTTAAAAATCAGAAACGCGATTATTTCATGCCGATCTGAAAATACAATTTTAATAAAATCAGCAAGAAATTTTTTCTTTAAAAATAACAAATACTTGCAAAATACTATTTAATTACTATTTGGCCTCAAAAACAGCCACAATTTGTATAATATTGAAGTAATTTTAACACTCAAGATAACACTTTGTTTTTATTTCAATAATCAATGCAGCAGTGTTCTTCGATTTTTTTAAAATTTTTCTTGCTTTTTTACCTGATAATTAATTAAATAAAAACAACACAAATATAAAAATTCATAAAAAATAGGTTAATATTTTAAAACCAATTTTATGTGTTTGGTTGAAATACCATTAAAAATGATTGCTAGATTTTTTAAATTGATCTATATGCACAAGGTACGACTTTTTTTAATTGAAAAATATTTGGGTAGCATTTTTTATTTTTAAAAAAAATTGAATCGACTATTTATATAAACAACAAAAACATTCAAAATTTTTCACTAAAGCAGATTAATAACAAAGATTACAAACTGTATTTTAATAATCATTTATTAAATTACTTAAGTTGTAACCTAAATGCAAATTTTTTAAGGGCTAAAGTTGGTTAATTTTTGTATTTTTTCTGAAAAGGTGTATTTAAAAAAAATTCTGCGTTCTTATTTGGTTTTAAAAAAGACGTCATTACCGCACAATTTTAACTGGTCCTTTCATGTCTGCATTCTAATTTTTAGTGTCAGCCAGATATAATTCAAACATAAATTTCAAATTTTTTTGCATTTTTTTCAATTCTTTTTAGTTTTCGTTTTGAGACTCTGCAATAAGGTAAACATAGCAACATAACATATTAGTTTCTGGATTTTTAGAGGGGGGAGTTTTGTTATGTTAAGCTAATTTTTGTTAGGAAAATGGAGGATAACCAAATAATGCTAAGTGATTATATGATTACGTGTTTTTAGTTTCGAGTTGAGATTAAATGTAGAAAAGGTGAATTTATAAAATCAGTGTGTACATGAGTATTTCGCTTTTGGGCATTGATATAGGATTGAGAGGGCATTTTAATTATTTTTGTTTTTAAACGTACCAACATTACGACCCAAGCTGTGAAAAACGAGGCCAGAAAGTGCAAAAGGTATGTGGATACAGAGTTAATAGAGCCGAGAAACTTAAAGCTGGAACTTGGAGCCGTATTTGGTGAACTTAAACCCGAAAGTAAAAATCGCTAAAACGTTTATCTAAGCCTAAGCGAAGCCTAAATCTAAGTCCAAACTATTTTTTTTAAAGGATACAAGTTTTCAATGCTCATGGCTCCGATTTCCCGAAGGTTTTTGGTGGTTCCAAGTTCTGTGCTTCTGGTTCTAAAGACCTCATACCATACATGGGCAAGTTGGCCCGGAGTGGGGGGGTTAAACCCCAAATTAGGGGGGGTTAAAATCTGAGAAACGCAAAATACCCATATCGTTTTTTTCTGGAGTTCATTTTACCCATATCGTTTTTCGATTTTGAAGGAAAAATAGGTAAAAAACGCTAATTTTAGCTCAAAAAGCCCTTATAGCATTTTTGAGCTTTTTATTGCTTAAAACATTCATTTTGACCTCAAAACTTAAGTTTGGAGGCAGTTAGAAGTCATTTTAAAGACATTTTTTTTCTTCATTTTTCCAAAATTGGGGGGTGGGTTAACCTTTTCTCCCCCCACTTCTGAGTGGGGGGGGAGGGTTAAACCCCCCTTCTTAGAATTTGGGGGGTTAACCTCCGCCAACCCCTCCCCCCGTGCCCATGTATGCCTCATACCCTTATGTGGACGCGTAGAAAATGCGTAAATTTGGTTTAAAACCCACTTATATTGGATTTTTTTCAGTTTTTTCTATAAATTTTTTTATTTTCAGTTAATTTTCTGGAACTGTTTTGCTTTCTTTAATTGTTGAGATTGATTTTAGCAAAATGGCACAAAGCTATGTTTGTGATATTGATCGACCTTTTAAAATTTTGTGGACAAAAATTCTCAAAATGAAGTGGATTATGCAATCTTGACCAAACAGGCTTAGTTTTGAACCAAATTCAGGTGTTTTGTAAAGAGCCATATCTACTTAACTTTTATCTTTTTCTTTAAAATAATAGTTTTTCAGGTGGCTGTCGAGTTTGGGTGTCTTTTAAAATCAAGTTTTCACGTTCAAAAATTAATTCTTTTTATAAGTCGAAAATTCTCCGGTTTTTATGTTTTAGGAAAGATTCTTACGTTTTGACGGCTTTTATTAGGTGGTAAGACACTTTTTTTAATATAGGCCTATCTACATATGATATCATAGGGTCAGTATCCCGCCGAAATATAAAAATTTGTAACAATTATCCTTCATTATTAGTAAATTTGCAGTACTAAAAAAGATTAATTCAAAATGTTAACAATTTCAGCGACCATAAGTGTTAATTTAAAGCATTATAAAAATTTTCATCATTTGAAAAAAAAAAATTTCATGCAAAAAACTGTAAGCCACGCAAAATATAGTTTTAAAAAATTGCCTAAAAATTACAAAATTACTTCACAATGGTTTTTTTGTCGTTCTGTATTCTCGAATTTAAAAAAAATTAAGTAAATATCAATAGTCTTATAAAAAATTTTAATTTTGTACTATACAACATGTAGATCTGATTTTGAATTTGGTTATGCTAGACATGTAGGTTCATATTTCCTTTATCCAGGGCTAAGTTTACCAATCAGTTTATAAAAACGTGGCAAAGTTAACTCGTTCTGTTTTTTTACCCGCGGAGCGGTCCACTAGAGTCGTTAATCTGAGGTATTTATGATTTTAAAACCATTTGAAACGCAATTTTCAATAAATCTTAGTGTTTAATTACAATAGAAAAGTTTTAGGAAAAAATTTCGGGATGATAAATTTTGTCAATGTATGACAAACAAAACCAACCATTGTTTTAATTCAATACAGACTGGTAACAATTAAAAAATTACAAAATATGATCTTAATTTCTAAGATTGACTAACCGGTAGTTAATGTGAATCGCCCATTTTGTAAAAAAAGTATAAAAGTATAACGTGAAAATACTTTGGAGCCACTTGTTTTTTTATATAATAAACCGTTTTTTAAACGAATGTTTGTCCATTTTTGAACCCAGAAGCTTCACGGTTCAACATCGATATTTTTGTGTGCAAAAATCATAAAATAGAAGACTAGTTGTTGTCTATACCCCAACCCGGAAACTAGCCGGAGAATCGAAAACCTGCAATTTTCAGATATTTTTTATAAACTCGAAAAGGTCTTTTCTTAAAAAAAAAAAACAAAAAAAATATTACCCGTAACAAACGCATAACTTTACATATTTAGCTGTTTATAGATTTGAGAAAAACAAAAATTTAGACAAAACTAACAAACAAAATTTAATAAGAAACTTAGGCCTATTGTATTTTTACGTTTAACATAAAAATATATATAATCTGAGAAATAATTCAAAAAAAAAAAGTTCAAAAAGTCCTTGACTTTTCGAATCATTAAAGTTATCTTTTAAAAAAAGTTCATGCAAAAAGGTTGCACACAAATATTTTGTGGGCCTAGATTATGTTAACCCTTTGGAATTTTTTTGTTCAAAAACCGCTGAAAATCCGCAAAACGCCTTCCGCGTCAGTGCTGCACTGTGTTAAACTCTGCGAGTCTTGTCGACGACCAGTACCAATTTTAACACACTGCAGCGACGACGCGGAATACCTTCTGCGGATTTTCAGCGGAATGAATCCCAATAGGTTAAAAACATACTGACCTTGAGGTGTTTTAAATCGCTCCACCAGTCAGTAATCAATATATTATACAACAAAAAAAATTGCATATCAAATGCTTAGAGGTTTGTTGAATTAACAATTTCTGATTATTAATAGGTTGTGTTGTGGGGTGGTTTTTTTTGGGTTGGGGGTTTGGGGGGGGGGGGGGGGGGTTTTTTTTGGGGTTTCTTTTTTTGGTTTTTTTGTTTTTTTTTTTTCATAATAAACTCTTAAAAATAAGAAGCAAACGGAGCGACCGCTACGCAATATTTATTGCATTGCTGATATTATAACCAAAAATATATAATATACCAAAAAATATGCAACTCCTACATAAAAAAGTACGGAAAAGTAGGCCACTATAATGAGACTCTCCATTTAAATGACATCCTCCACTATAATGGCATGGTAGCCATTTTAATTCGCCGAATGAATAAAATGAAGAGAAAGCTATTATAATAGCCATTTATTGATTTAATTTCATTTCACAAGTGTAATACTGTCCGGGCCGCACAAGTTTTTTTCGTGTTGGCTTAATACTGTCCGACACGGTAAAAATCATGTGGCCCGGACAGTATTACACTTGTGAGTATATATGAAGTAAAATTAAATCAATAATGGCTTCCTCTCCATTACTACTATGACCATTATTAATAATGACTACTAGGCCATTATAATGGAGGGTGCCATTTAAATGGAGAGGCTCATTATAATGGCCTACTTTTCCGTACTTTTTTATGTAGGAGTTGCACATATTTCGTTATATTGTAATATTTTTGTTATAACCTTCTCTCTTACAGAGTGCAAGGGAGACGCATGAGAATCACAAAAAGTTAATTTTATTCCATGAAGTTTTACGATTACTTATTATTATTTTGATATATTCATTTTGTAGTAAAAAAAATTTTGTTGCTTCTTAAGTGCTGGTAGGCTTTTTTTGGGTCAGTGAAAAAAAAACAACTTCATTAACTGTTTTATACTAGCTCATTTTCTTTAACCAGGATCGGTTTAATCAAAATAGAAAGCGTTATAAATATAGATGGTCGATTAGATAACTGGGTGCGCAAATTTATGTAAAAAAAGGCTGTCAGTAAAGCTGTTTTTATGCAATAAATTAACTTAAGTTTTATATTTTTTGCTTGTTTATCACTTAATTTATTGACTTGCATTGAAACATCGTATCTTCCGGTTTTCATGTTTGCCGACGCTAAGGGAATAAGGTGTAACTCTGCGTCATAAATTTATTTTTTTTTCCATTGAATCACCTAGTGTTTTTATTTAAAATAGAAAAATTAATATAACACTATTTTTATATTATTAGAGAGATTAGTAATGGGCTTCGAGGGCTAAAAATTTTTTAAGCTTAATCTATGCTTGTCTACAAAAGTAATTTTTCTGTGCATGTAACATTTTAATTTTCTACTAATTTTGTAAATTAATGTTATTAAAATCAAAAAAATGTGTTTGCTTTTTAATTGTCCTGACGAAAATACCAACTTAGCTTTTTTTATTAATTAGGCAGCGTAATGAATGACTATTTTGAGGATTGACATTGGCTTAGAGTCGTTAGAGCCAAAGGAATTTGTGTTCAAATAATTTTAGAGCCAATTTTGACACCTTAGTTGAAAACAGAGCTCCAGAGCTCAGAACCCACACGTACAGTAATATACCGCTAATTTTACTAGTATTTGATTACCGACGGTAACGTGGTAATTCAAATACGAATAATTCGAAAGTTTGATCAGCTCCAATTAACTCACTTTTAGCTTCAAGTTCTAACTTTAAATTGTGTCGGCCCCAAGTTCCTCGAATTTTGTACTTATTAGAAGGGAGGTAGGCAAAGGCAAATAAATTCCCAGGGAGGAACACTTTAACTGAAAATATATTTAGAAGAAAGCAGTAAATTTAGTCGTAACAGGTAAAAAACAACCTTCTAAAAAAAATTTAGTAAGCAGGGGGTGAAATACTACGCAAACCATTTTTATGGGCGTATTTCCGTTATAAGCCTCGTTGATTTCTGTCCACCTATGAATGTCTTATACTTTTTTTCTTGAAATATATGTCGCCTTAAACGGTTTTGCAGTAGTGATGTTCCAAGGTACGAAGTATGAAGCTCTAAAGCTCCGCTGTATTTTGTGCTAATTTTCAGAACAATTAAAATGTAATGCTTTAAGTTTCGTGGACATGTAACAAAAATAGCTATTTAATTTATAAGAATTATTATGATAGGTTAAAATTTTTATACCCAGAAAGTTCAGAATTAAGAAGAATCCCATTTGATTTGCGCGTGATTTAAAATATAGTCAATTGCAGTGTTGATTTATAATTCAAACTTTTTTTTTGAATATGATAATTGATGTAATGATTTAAGAGGAAACATAATAAGCTTAAACTTACTGAAAAGTATAATTACAATGTTCCTAAATTTTTGTGGGTACGCGTACTTAACATATAATAGTTTAAAAAATAGAGTGGTTTTACAAATAGAAAATAAAATAGAATAAGCAATTGTTATACAAATACAAAGTTTTATAGAATTATGTTAATTGGGATGAGTACTGTATTGTTTATTAGGCGATATGTATAGTGTTATTTGCCATTTTGTCAGTTTTAATACTTTATTGACAAACTCCTTTTATCTCATCTTCTAATTTTAACTCATATTTGTGCATTCTTCAAAAACATACCATTAAATAAATATGGGCTTTTTATTATGTTAAAACTTACAAATTTATGAAATTATCATTATAAATTTCAACGGCAACCTTAAGTATGGAACTTAAACGTTAGTTTTCTCGTGCAACTTAAATAAAATCTTAAAACCAATCTGATGATTATTTAATTATGATGATTTGTTTATTCAATTTAATTTTGCCTTCTTTAAAAATCCTTTTTTTGATTTGTTATTTTTTTAAACTGACTACAATGTCAAAAATAGTTTTTAAAATAATTAGAACGTTTTTAAGGTTAAATATAACCTTTAGATTACTCGTTTGACATTCCTTATATAAAGATTAAAAATCACTAGCATAATTAGCCTACAAGCTACCGGTGAAACGTTTAAAATCCAACCTAAGCGGCACCCATGAATACGATTTAAGGTCGTTAGAGCCGAAGGAATTTAGAGCTAGAACTTGAAACTGGAAGAAGGTAGTTTGGAGCCAAAAGTGTGAACTCGCTAAAACCTATTCCTACGCCCAAACCGAAGCCTAAACCTAACCCCAAAGTTTTTTTTACTTTCGGCTCTAAGTTCCCATTTACGCGGCTCTTAGTTCCTAGAAATTTCTGACAGCTCCGAATTCTCAGTTGACGGCTCTAAAGACAGCGTCATTTCTCGGATACAACTTGCCTTTTTTTTGGTGTAAAATAGCAAATGATATAGTTTTAAGAGTTTCCGATTATACCCGATTCCCGATGTATTTTCTACACTTTTTGACAAGTATCCGGGAATAAAATGTTTTAAGTCAAAGGTCTAAAAAATTATTTTTATTAATACTAATAATATTTTTATTCTTATTATCATTATTTGCTTATTTCAAAATATTGTGTATTTTACCGTATAACAAGGGCTTAATAAAAACATTTAGCACTTTTAATTCCAAATACGTATTTGTTATATTTATTTTACTTTGGTGTTTTAAAAAATAGATTGCAGTTACGTTTGCAATCAACAGAATTAATAATTTGTATACTTTAAATAAAAGAATACTTCAATAGAAACTAAAAACTTTAAAAAAAATAAAATTAAAATGTGGTTATTTACAATGAAAAAAAAATTGTAAAAAAGTCTGCGACATGCACTCTCTTTTTTTAGTTAGTAGTTTTTATTCGTCTTTATCTATTTTTATATTTTAACTTTTTAGATCTGCTAAGGATTACGAAATGAATTCTATTACTGATCCGAAATTTTGTCGCGGTCTTCTTTCCACTCATTCTTCGCATATTATTCCTTTTTAACAAAAGTACATTATAATGATATATTAAAAAGGTTTCGATTTTTATTATTCGCGAATGATACAACAAGTTTATTAAAAATATTTTTTGTCTATTAAACCAAAAATATTAAAAATATTTTTTGTCACTGAATCTTTCTTTAGTCAGAAAATGTAATAAATATTTTGACTGCTTGGTAAATTTAGGGAAAGCCAAAAACCCAATAAATACATGTGACGACCAATGTAAAAAATATTTATGCGTCATGTGTTGATTTTGTACTAGTGTACCCATTGTTTGTAAAAACCATAAAATCATCACTTTTTAGAAACTACGTCCACTTAAATGAGTTTTTTTTTTATTACAGTGGTTGAGAAAAATTAAAACACGGTACATACTTCGTCAAAAATGTTTAAAGAACAAAATTTAAAAATGTGATTCTGAGCAATCTAAAAGTGTTATTTATTTTTTAAAAAGCTTTAATACTCTATGTTTAAGTAAAGATATTAAAAATAGAGAAAAAAAAAACACTGAAACACACACTTTTATAAATTGACTTTATAATTTAGGGTTATAAAGTCAATTTATAACCCTAAATTGACTTTTTAAAGTTTGCTGAAAGTTACCAAAACTTGCATCAAGTGAATGTAAAAAAAACTAGCAAAGTTTTTAAAAAGTGGTAGGTAGTTATAAAAAATTAATAAAAGTTGGAAACTTGAAAAAATATAATTAGTTGAAAGAAAGATTTTCATTTTTGGGACTTTTTATTTAAAAAAAAATAAAAGGTAGTCAAATTCAAATTAGAATTTATAAAATATATTTTTAATGACTGCTAATTTTGTTTTGCACACGATTATGACTAACTATGCATAGCTTACAACACACCATGGTTACAAAGACGGGATTTTTACACACCGTGGGTAAATTCTGCGTTAACCACAAAATCGACATAATAACGTAGTCTTATTCACGATTTTACCAAGTCATTGCGGTTTTCACGGGGCCATGTGAAACTTAACACATGGACGGTTAAAAAATAAATAAATTTAAAAAAATTAAAAAAATGGGAATAAAAAAAATTTTTAAATGAATTGAAAACAAAATACTGCAAAACAAGTTTGTAATTAATGTTTTGCTTATAAAACCAGTCATAAATCACGAACTTATTAAGCAATTGTAAAAATTAAACTATCATTTTACTCGTCAAATACTTTGAAATCTAATGGCGTATTTAGTTTTAACTATTTCGAAATTTTTGATTTAATTAATAAGTTAAAACTTTCCAATAATTCACACAATAGTTCATCAAAAATTATTTCGATATTGTTGTGATTTTAAGGCAGAGTTATATAACAAAACAGGATTCCAGTTTGTACATTTAAAGTTTTTTGGTTAATTGGCAGTTAAGTTTCAACTGTGGATTTTTTAGACAATTTGAAGAGTAATTTTTTTGTAAGAAGTGTCAAATTTTGACTTTGAGTGCTGAGTTTTATTTATATATTTTAAAGTTAACTCTAAGCAACTTCAGCACTAAACCACAAATTTCATCAGCTAAAACAAAAAAATTGTGCTCTGAGAGTATATAAAATAGCAAAAGTCAAAATCTAAGTGTTAAATTTATTATTACATTAGTAATATAATTTTAACAATAAAAAATGCGGTTATTATTTGGTCGACTTTAACATTAGCGCTATATACAAATAGTCATAACTCTTTAAATAATCAATTAATTTTTAAGGTTCAAGTATCATTTTATTCGTAATATTCTTTAAAAAACAATAATATCAAAACAATTACTGATGAACTATTGTGTAAATTATTAGAGAGTTTTAACTTATTAATCAAATAAAAAACTTCGAAATTGTTAAAACTAAATACAGCATTAAATATTAGAGTTTTTGACGAGTTCAATGATAGTTTACTTTTTACAATTGCTTTATGGGTTCGTGAGTTATGGCTAGTTTTATAAGCAAAACATTAATTACAAACTTGTTTTGCAGTATTTGTTTTAAATTTATTTAAAGAATTTTTTTTCTAAATTCGCTTTTTTAAATTTTTTTTAATTCATTTATTTTTTTAACCGTCCATGTGTTGAGTTTCGCATGGCCCCGTGAACACCGCAATGACTTGGTAAAATCGTGAATAAGATTTTGGACCCCCTTTACCTTCTACTTTTACCTCTACCTTTACCTCTATATTTACTTCTATCTCTACCTTTACTTTACCTCTCAGCCCTACCTCTACCCTCTACCCCTACGTCTACCTTTGCCCCTACCCCTACCCCTACCCCTACCTGTACCTCTACATCTACTACTACCTCTAGCTCTATCTCTTCTTACTTTCCTCTTTTTTCCTTTTTAATTATTGTCTATCCCTTTTTACTCGGTTCTCTTTCTCGCGTTTGATTTATTTTACCTTTAATTTTTCCCATTATGTTTTTGTCATCTTTCTTTTTTCTTTTTTCTCTTTCTCTTTTCTCTTGCTATTTATACGCAGAATAGTTAGTTTTTTTTGTATTTTAGGGGCCACAGTGGAAAGAAAGGATCCTAGATATAAAACACTAGCAGATATAGATTCTGAGATATATGATTCAAGTGAGATGGAAAAAAAAGAGGAAAAAGAAGATAAAGAAGCCGTTAAAAAACCCACTAATGAATCAAAGGACCCAAGCGAGAAAAATAAAGAAAATATCTGTAAAAATATATCAAAATAAAAAAAACAAAACATACCAAATACTGATTCGTGCTTTTTAGTACTAAATTTTTTTGTAATACTGTAAATTTTTACTAATCAGTTAATATCATAAAATAAAAAAAAGACATCAAAACATCATTGTTTTTGTGTAAACAAAATATAATGTGTCAAGTTTTTTTTAATGCAAACAATTGCCTTCTTGATTATACAATTGATAAACTAGCTTTTATCTTTATGATATTTTGCAAGCTTCAGAATTCTTAACAGCACTATTCATCTCTTTACACTGCATGTGTTGTGGTTTTTTACAACCAATATCTTTTTAAAATTCATTTTGTTACTTTCCTAAAGAAAAGTTTTGCGTCAAAAACTTTCTTTTGTCTAAAAAACTGAAACTTTTGTCAATGTCAAAAACTCTCTTAAAAACTTATATGTACTTCATTTTCCAAAACAAGGAAAATCAACTTTTGAATTTGAATGCTACTTTAAGTTTAAACAATTCAAAAACAGCATTAACGGAAAAATCGCGCTGCAGGCGTGTTCACTTACTATTAATGTTATACATACCAAACTTGGCGGTAAAAAGAGCTTTTAGCACAGCTTTGAAATGATAGCTTTAAAAAGTATTTTTGTAAACCAATGGTGACTTTGCTGTATAAACTTTGATGATAAAATTTTGATGTTTATTTAATTTAATAAGATAACACATATTAAGCTTAAAATAGATAGTTTAAAACTAGTGGTGTTCTTCGCAAAGATTTAAATTTGGGAGTTTTCAAACATTCCCAATTGTACCTCAAAGCATTAATCAATTTATATTTTTTTGAATAATTAAAAAATTTAATGCAGTTAAAAACCTAATATGTTAAAAATATTTCGGAAAAGACTCACACAATCAGTAAAAAAATATTTCAGGTTAAACAACCTTTAAATTACTCATCTAAGGATGCTACACAAAAAGTAGCTTAATTCATGCAAATTTTCAAAATTTACGAAAATACTGCACATTGTTTCCTTAATATTCATAATTTCCGAGTGTCTGATAAAATGATAAAAAATTGATTTTATGACCCCTGGGTAAATTGCATCTTGAATTTCGGGAAAAAGGTTCTGGGGTTTTCTTCCATACTTGCTAGCTTTCAGGGCGGTAGGCCCAAGATAAAAAATTTTGAAGAAGGTCAGGGTGTGTCTGGTTTTCAAAAGAAAATACTTTAAGAAGTATCAGATTAAAAATCATGGAAAGGAGTCAGTTTAAAAAATTGGAGAATTTTCTGAGGGGAACTTTATTTTTGTCTAGGGGGTCCAAAATTTTGAGGTTAAGAGGGGGGGGGCATCTTTTAGTTTTTTTTTTATTTTTACTAAAATTGATAATGAAGACCTTTATATTATTAGTTTTTTCACAATTTTACCAAGTCATTGCGATGTTCACGGGGCCATGCGAAACTCAACACATGGACGGTTAAAAAAATAAATGAATTAAAAAAATTAAAAAAAGGGAATTTAGAAAAAAAATTCTTTAAATAAATTTAAAACAAATACTGCAAAACAAGTTTGTAATTAATGTTTTGCTTATAAAACTAGCCATAACTCACGAACCCATAAAGCAATTGTAAAAAGTAAACTATCATTGAACTCGTCAAAAATTGTAATATTTAATGCTGTATTTAGTTTTAACTATTTCGAGATTTTTTATTAGATTAATAAGTTAAAACTCTCTAATAATTTACACAATAATTCCTCAAAATTTATTTTGATATTATTGCTTTTTAAAGAATATTATGAATAAAATGATACTTGAACCTTAAAAATTAATTGATTATTTAAAGAGTTATGACTATTTGTATATAGCGCTAATGTTAAAGTCGACCAAATAATAACCGCATTTTTTATTGTTGAAATTATATTACTAATGTAATAATAACTTTAACACTTAAATTTTGACTTTTGCTATTTTATATATTCTCAGAGCACAATTTTTTTGTTCTAGCTGATGAAATTTGTGGTTTATTATTGAAGTTGCTTAGAGTAAACTTTAAAATATATAAATAAAACTCAGCACTCAAACTCAAAATTTGACACTTTATACAAAAAAATTACTCTTCGAATTGTCTAAAAAATCTACAGTTGAAACTTAACTGCCAATTAACCAAAAAAACTTTAAATGTACAAACTGGAATAAAAAAATCCTGGGTTTTTTTTTGTTGACTTTAACTTTAGCACTATGTAGAATTAAACATAACTCTAGAAATCATAAATTAAACTTTAGAACTATTGTGTGAATTATTAGAATGTTTTAACTTATTAATCAAATCAAAAATTTCGAAATAGTTAAAACTAAATACACCATTAGATTTCAAAGTATTTGGCGAGTAAAATGATAGTTTAATTTTTACAATTGCTTAATAATTTCGTGAGTTATGACTGGTTTTATAAGCAATACATTAATTACAAACTTGTTTTGCAGTATTTGTTTTCAATTTATTTTTAAAAAAATTTTTTTAATTCCTGTTTTTTTAATTTTTTTAAATTTATTTATTTTTTAACCGTCCATGTGTTAAGTTTCACATGGCCCCGTGAAAACCGCAATGACTTGGTAAAATCGTGAATAAATAATTTATGCATAATAAAAAAAGAGGCATTTTCGTAAATCAAATTTCTTTATTACAAAACCGATCATGCTGAAATTTAAAATATTGTAGCCTTTGTGTGAAGAGCTCTAAATACAAATTTAAAGTAGGTAGGCTTTCCGTTAAAGGATAAGGTTCGCATGACAAAAGAATTTGAATTGTGGTAGTGTTTTTTAATAATTTTTAACTTTTGTCGTACAAAATTATCGCGTGCTGCGAAATACTTAGAGCATAACTGTGCAACAGATTGAGCAATTTATAAAATTAATATATATTGAGGTCATAGCAATATACTGATATAATTTAGTTTGTATCTTATAATTCTATCATGTTGTGTGTGAGATTTGGCAAGTTTAAAATTTATGCAGAGCGCGTCATTTTTCCACAGATTATTAGTTTTAAACTCGTTTGATTTCTATTAGATTGTTTTTAATAAATTTATTAATTGTTTATAAATCTAAATCCGATATTTAAATTGAACAGTAAATTGAACAGCTCTAAATACTAATTTAAAGTAGGTAGGCTTTCCGTTAAAGGATAAGGTTCGCATGACAAAAGAATTTGATTTGTGGTAGTGCTTTTTTAATAATTTTTAACTTTTGTCGTACAAAATTATCGCGTGCTGCGAAATACTTAGAGCATAACTGTGCAACAGATTGAGCAATTTATACAATTAATATATATTAAGGTCATAGCAATATACATTGAGGTCATAGCAATATACTGATATAATTTAGTTTGTATCTTATAATTCTATCATGTTGTGTGTGAGATTTGGCAAGTTTAAAATTTATGCAGAGCGCGTCATTTTTCAACAGACTATTAGTTTTAAACTCGCTTAATTTCTATTAGAGTGTTTTTAATAAATTTATTAATTGTTTATAAATCTAAATCCGATATTTAACTTGAACAGTAACAATACCAAACTGTAATTGTATAAAGAGTACTGTATTTACTTTTAGCACAGCTTTGAAATGATAGCTTTAAAAAGTATTTTTGTAAACCAATGGCGATTTTTGCTGTATAAACTTTGATGATAAAATTTTGATGTTTATTTAATTTAATAAGATAACACAAATATTAAGCTAAAAGTACATAGTTTAAAGTGTAAAGGCTGTAAAGACTAGTGATGTTCTTCGCAAAGATTTGAATTTGGGAGTTGTCAAACATTCCCTAGCTGGCAAAAGATCGGCAAAAGTATTGGCTTGGCAAAACGTTAGCTTTTGCCAGGAAAATGACAAATCATCAAAAAATCTTGAGTGTTCCCACCAATCAAATATATGATTATTGAATGAAAATTCTATCAATGAAAAAAGGAGGTAAGATGGGGTCTACCACCCTTTAATCTCAAAAATTTGAACCCCCTTTCGGACCAAAATCGAGTTCTTCTCAAAAATTTTCAATTTTTTTAAGCTGACTCCCCTCCAGAATTTTAAATTAACACCTTTAAAGTATTTTGTTTTGAAAACAAACACCCCCTGACCCGCCTCTGGATTTCAAAATTTTCCATCCAGGGTCTACTCCCTTTAAAAGCTAGCGAATACAGAAAGACTCCCTAGGACTTCCCTCCCAGAATTCAAGATGCAATTTACCGCAGTAACCAACCTCCCAAACTCCCCCGCCCTCTTAGCTGCCAAAACTATGCTCAAACTATCAAACTTGGAGTTGAATATATTTTTACTTCAAAAATAATTTACGTTATAGTGATGTTCCTACATTCCAATATCATGCTCCAAAGCTCCGGCCATTTAAAGTGGAGGTGCTAAAGCGCGACTAAAGTGAAATTTTATCGGCAATCCACACCTGTACATATAACTAAACCTTCACCACGGATAATATCTTTTCCATGATATATTCTGGGGCTGTTTGGAAAGGGCAAACTTACTTGCCAAAAACTTTTTTATTATTAAAAATATGAGTTTATAAAAATAGTAATATAAAAAAGTCGTTAAGAATTTAAATGCACCCATTTGTTTTGATTTAGTTGGTATTATAAGGGCTTAATTAAGGTTAAAGGTGGTATACTTTAAAAAAAAGACATTTTTTTCTTCTTGCGGGGGCCACAGAATCTACGCGAGGTAGTAAAAATATATGCCGGCCCGTAGTTTTAGTCTTTTAGTCTAGTTTTAACTGTTTATAAACTTAATCTAAACGATCCTTTGGGGAAAATAACTCGAAATGACTGCCAAACAATTTTGAACAATAATAGGTTTTTAAAGTTTAAGGTTTTTTTTAGGAATTACATTTTTGTATTTTGGATGATTTAAAAATGCGGATTTTAACGGTGCTAAAATCAAGTTGACGTTAATTAGGTACTATGCTTTTTTTTGATGTTGAAAAATCATATTACTTCAAAACAAGGTAATTTTTTTATTTTAACTCAAGAAACTACATATTATTTGTTTTTTTAATAAACAAAATGTTTGTGATTATACAGCGACTTGATTGGTTCACTTTACGGGTGTGCATTGCCGGGAAATTTTATTTTAGCCGCGCCTTAGCTTTAGTACTAACGGTTCAAAAATCTTTTAGCCTTAGCTTTAGTACTAAGCCCAAAAAAGACTTAGTACTAAAGCACTTTAGCTTTAGCTTTTGCCGAACTGACAAATATGGACATACAACTGTATTCATAAATTTTAAATATTATTCCTTTTTAAAGGTAATTGTTAGCATTACATGGTTAAGTTTACAGTAAAAAACTCAACATTAAAGACATTTTTAACGTTTATTGCATTAGATTTTAATTTTATTTAAAAAAATATTATTTTAGGGTTAATTTTATAGTTTTAAAGTTGGTCTTGTACTGTATACGTCAAGATTTTAAGGACGCTCAAAAGATCTGCATTTAATTTCGGCACTTTTTCGTTTTTCCAATGTAACTTTTTATTGTAAGGCCCGATTTTCATGTTTGGTAACTCATTTTAAAGCTTTTACGATACTGCGTTGCGTCATAAAAGTTTCACTGTACGAAAGTTGTTGTTTTACTTAATTAAATCAGTTTTTAAAAAAATGAAAAATTGCCAAAATTAAATGTATGCATTTAATTTCTGCACTTTACAAACAATCGATTGTTTCTCAGTCAAAAAATTATTATTTTCAAAAATTTAAAAGCCTATCATTATCTCCAGACAGTTTCTTTATTTTAAACTTCTACTTGTTGTTCAACGTGTAACTGGCAAAAAGTTACAGCTAAAATGCCAAATGGTATCAAAATTAGCAAAATTTGAGAAAAAAGTGCATTTAATTTTGGCACTTTTTAAAAAGACCCCCGTAATCGAGTTTAATTGCAGTGCTATGATCCCTATACGTTTCAACGTTGTCTTTTAACTATTTACAACTACAATTTAACACCCGACCACTTTATTCAACCCGTTTTTACCTACAGCAATATGTGTGCCGAAATTACACTATTTTATTTTATAACGATTGTTCACCACAGACGCAACGTAGAGCCACGGGGACTAAAAATTTGGAAAATAGACTAAATTTTACTAGGACAGTTTAATTTTTAAACTAATTTATTGCGTAATCATGAAATGCCCATATTCTAAAAACAAGTAACAATTTTATTTTTTGTAAATCACACAATTTCACATGAAAAAAGCATAACATAACAAATAAAAAGCTCATGACAGTCATCTACATATAATTAGCTCTCATTTGAGCTCTCAAACGTCGTATTCCGTCTAGGGTTACCAAAGATGTAGTCCAAAATCAAAAATGCCCAATTGGGAAAAGTGCCGAAATTAAATGCACTACCCTATTTGTGATACGTCATATATGTTTTTTTCTGTGGGAATGGTTGTGGGAGGAGCTATTTTAGCCAACTAGTGCTTGAAAAAAAGATATTCAATGAATGAGAGATCTTTTTTTTCCTAAGCGTTAGTTGGCGAAAAGTAATTTTTTAACTTTATAACTCTATGAAGATATTTTTTAAAACTAAACAACTTCCGTTTAAATGAGAGGATTTTGACCATCGTGGATTGCATGTTTATGTTGAAATGTAAATAGTCATCAAAAATGATTAACTATCAAGATTTTTTTTTTGGATGAATATCTAAAGCAACAAAACATATAACCAACATTTTTTTAATGATCAGATAACAGAATTAATATTATACTAAACATAGTCAATGCATAGTTTAATTCTTCTGTTTTCATCATTTCATTATTTCTTTTCTTTTTTTCTTTTTTTCATCAACAACATCAATTCTGGACATAATTGTCGCCAATATGAAATACAATTCTAACAAGATATCAACGAACATAGCTATCTGATATGACTTTAAAGGCTCAAAAAGAGCTCTTATTTAAGTCAGTTTTAAAACTTTTCTTGAATGCATCCAAAGAATCGACAGTTACTTGAGATGGGAGCAAGTTGTTCCAAGGTGTAACCACCCTATTAGCAAAAGAAAAATTCCTTGCATTAATTTGGCTTTCTTTGATAGTCAATTTAAAGGGATGACCACGAGTGGGCTGCAGGTTAAATTAAAAAAAATCATTGGCTTGCAAATTGTTTAAGCAATGTACAATTTTAAAGCAGTAATATAAATCAATTTTATCTCTTTGGTCCTTTAATCTTTCTAAACCTAGGTAATCCAGTCTTTGGTCATAACCAACAGGTAACAACTTGCATTTATAAAAAACCGTCAAGTGAAATTTTGTTGCACTTTTTCCAAAATGTTTATATCTTTTTATAAATAGGGGTTTTTAACTGCACTAGCATACTCCAGAATTGGTCTAACATAGGACTTATATGCTCTGATTAAGATTATTTCTAGAGTTTGAATTGAATGTTTTAAAAATTAGTGATATCACTCTTGAAGCTTTTTTGCTGTGATTTCACAGTGTTTAGAGAATTTCATATCATGAGATATATAAACACCTAGCTCATGCACCAATTCTGTAGTTGCAAGTACGTTATTACCAAGCTTATATTTATGAATTAATTCTTTGCTATGATTTCGAATATAAAGATTTTCACATTTATGATCTGATAACTGCAATTGCCAGTCTTGCGACCAGCTGTGTAGTCTATCAAAATCCCTTTGAAGTCCTGAGGTTTGAATGTGGTAATCTTTAGATGAAGATTTTGCAAACAAATTTATATCATCTGCAAAGAGTCTATGGTTGAATTATATCTGGCTGACGCTGAAAATTAGAATGCAGACATGAGAGGACCAATTAAAATTGTGTGGTAATGACGTTTTAAAAAAAAACTAAACAAATAAGAACGCAGAATTTTTTTTAATTCCACCTTTTTACAAAATATACAAGAATTAACCATCTTTAGTCCTTTAAAAATTTGCATTTTGGTTTTAAATTAAGTAATTTGGTAAATAATTATTAAAACCATGTTAAAACCTTGACAAAATGATATGGAAAAAGACAAGAAGTTCTTTTTGACAAGCTGTTCCATTAGTTTACAAGAAAAAGATGTAAGTGAAATCGGACGATAATTTTCTTTTAGGCTTTTGGTGCCTTTTTTAAACAGTAAGTTTAATAAAGCTATTTTCCAATCAAGTGATAATTCTCCAAAATCAAAAGACATCTGAAAGATTATTGTCAGAGGTTCAGAAATAACTTTAGCCAAGCGTTTTAAAAAAGAAAACTGAAAAACAGTCAGGTGTTCGAGACAATTTGTTTGGGAGCTTTTTTAGGGCTTTAAATACATTTTCTGTGGTAAATACCATGTTGGCCAACTTTCCAATATTTGGTGGATTAAAATTTGGCAAGGTATTATCATCATCAGTAAAAACAGAAACAAAATAATTTCCAAAAAGTTCAACTTTTTCAAAATCTTCAGTAACAAATGTCCCATCATCTTTTTTAATTGGTGGGATAGTTTGTTTTGTTTTAATTTTACTATTAACAAATTTACAAAAAATTTTTAAACCCCCTGAATTTAAAATTTTTGTGTCTTTATTAGTGATAAAATCTCTACCTTTATTTTTGTATACTTTGCAAATTTTTTTGTACTCTGATCTTGATTTTTCATCAATTTTACGCTTATGCCAAAGTTTTTTCTTTTGATTTTGTAGTTTTCTTATATGTATTGGATATTGTACAATTTTTTTGTTGTTTGTAGATAATTTTTTTTCCAGGCACATGTCTATTAATTCCTAACAACAAAATATCTTTGAATTTCTGCCAAGCATTTTCTACAATGCCACATTCCTTAAATAAAATTTTTCAGTTGATTGTAGATAAGTATAAACTTAGCATATCATAATCTGCTTTTAAAAAATCAGGTATGTAGTTTTGAATCTTATTTTTAGGACTGTCAAGTATTTTAAGATTAATTTCAGATAAAATAGTGTCATGGTCTGATTGTAAAAAACTGGGCGCAACAGTGACATTATTGAAAATTTCTCTATCGTTTGTGAACAAAAAATTCAGATAATTTTTTTCACGAGTTGCTTGCGAACAAGCTGATACATACCTAGCACAATAAGAAACTCAAACCAATTATTTTCATTTTGCGTGTTTGAAGTTATTTTATCTGAAGACCAATCTACCCCTGGCAGATTGAAATCTCCAGTTAAAACAATGGTTCCTGTTAAATTCCTGATTAGCTCAAATATTAGATTGTCTTTTTCTTTGCTAGTACTAGGTTCTCTATAAATACCAATGAATCTCAGTTTAGATGACTTCTGTAGAATAATCTCAACGGCTACTAGTTCTATTGCATTGTACTTTTCCTCCATTTCAACTTGAACTACTCTAAAAATATTTTTAATTAATAGAACTACTCCATCTCCTTGTCAATGCTTGGCAGAAATTCAAGAATATTTTGTTGTTAGGAATCAATGGACATGTCCCTGGAAAAAAAATATCTACAAACAACAAGAAAATTGTACAATATCCAATACATATAAGAAAACTACAAAATCAAAAGAAAAAACTTTGGCATAAGCGTAATATTGATAAAAAATCAAGATCAGAGTACAGAAAAATTTGAAAAGTACAAAAATAAAGTTAGAGATTTTATCACTAATAAAGAAACAAAAATTTTAAATTCAGGGGGTTTAAACAATTTTTATAAATTTGTTAATAGTAAAATTAAAACAAAACAAACTATCCCGCCAATTAAAAAAGATGATGGGACATTTGTTACTGAAGACTTTGAAAAAGTTGAACATTTTGGAAATTATTTTGCTTCTGTTTTCATTGATGATGATAATACCTTGCCAAATTTTAATCCACCAAATATTGGGAAGTTGGACAACATGGTATTTATCATGTTGTCCGATATTGTTGATTGTGTTAAGTGCTCACAAATTAGACTCTTTGCAGATGATATAAAGTTGTTTGCAAAATCTTCATCTAAAGATTACCACATTCAAACCTTAGGACTTCAAAAAAATTTTGATAGAATACACAGCTGGTCACAAGACTGGCAATTGCAATTATCAGATCAAAAATGTGAAGTTCTTCATATTTGAAATCATAGCAAAGAGTTAATTTGTAAATATAAGCTTGGTAATAACGTACTTGCAACTACAGAATTGGTGCGTGACCTAGGTGTTTATATATCTCATGAAATGAAATTCTCTAAACACTGTGAAATCACAGCAAAAAAAGCTTCGAGTGATATCACTAATTTTTAGAACATTCAATTCAAACTCTAGAAATAATCATCTCAGAGCATATAAGTCGTATTTTAGACCAATTCTGGAGTATGCTAATGCAGTTTGGAACTCCTATTCACAAAAAGATATAAACATTTTGGAAAAAGTGCAACAAAATTTCACTAGATGGTTGTTTTATAAATGCAAGTTGTTACCTGTTGGTTATGAACAAAGACTGGATTACCTAGGTTTAGAAAGATTAAAGGACCGAAGAGACAAAATTGATTTATATGAGTGCTTTAAAATTATACATTGCTTAAACAATTTGCAAGCCAATGATTTTTTTTAAGTTTAACCTGCAGCCCACCCATGGTCATTCCTTTAAATTGACCATCGAAGAAAGCTTAATTAATGCAAGGAAATTTTTTTTGCTAATAGGGTGGTTACACCTTGGAACAACCTACTCCCATCTCAAGTAACTGTCGATTTTTTTGATGCGTTCAAGAAAAGTTTTAAAACTGACTTAAATAAGAGCTCTTTTTGAGCCTTTAAAGTCATATCAGATAGCTTTGTTTGTTGATATCTTGTTAGAATTGTATTTTATATTGGCAACAATTAACTCGCATAATTGATGTTGTTGATGAAAAAAAGAAAAAAATAGAAAAAGAGAAAAAAAGAAAAGAAATAATGAAATGATGAAAACAGAAGAATTAAACTATGCATAGACTATGCTTAGTATAATATTAATTCTGTTATCTGATAATTAAAAGAAAATGTTGATTATATGTTTTGTTGCTTTAGTTATTCATCCAAAAAAATAATTCTTGATAGTTAATCATTTTTGCTGACTATTTACATTTCAAGATAAGCATGCAATCCACGATGTTCAAAATCCTCTCATTTAAACGGAAGTTGTTTAGTGTTAAAAAATATCTTCACAAAGTTATAAAGTTAAAAAATCCCTTTTCGCCAACTAACGCTTAGGAAAAAAAGATCTCTCATTCATTGAATATCTTTTTTTTCAAGCGCTAATTGGCTAAAATAGCTCCACCCACAACCATTCCCACAGAGCAAAACATATATGACGTATCACAAATACTACATGACCTTTTAAGCGTCCTTAAAATCTTGAAGTATACAGTACAAGACCAACTTTAAAACTATAAAATTAACCCTAAAATAATATTTTTTTTAAAAATAAAATTAAAATCTAATGCAATAAATGTTAAAAATGTCTTTAATGTTGAGTTTTTTACTGTAAACTTAACCATGTAATGCTAACAATTACCTAAGAACCGTTAGTTCTAAAGCTAAGGCGCGGCTAAAATAAAATTTCCCGGCAATGCACACCCGTAAAGTGAACCAATCAAGTCGCTGTATAATCACAAACATTTTGTTTATTAAAAAAACAAATAATATGTAGTTTTTTGAGTTAAAATAAAAAAAATACCTTTTTTCGAAGTAATATGATTTTTCAACATCAAAAAAAAACATAGTTATAATTTACGTCAACTTGATTTTAGCACCGTTAAAATCCGCACTTTTAAATCATCCAAAATACAAAAATGTAATTTTAAAAAAAACCTTAAACTTTGAAATCCTATTATTGTTCAAAATTGTTTGGCAGTCATTTCGAGTTATTTTCCCCAAAGGATCGTTCAGATTAAGGTTATGAACAGTTAAAACTAGACTAAAAGACTAAAACTACCGGCCGGCATATATTTTTACTACCTCGCGTAGATTCTGTGGCCCCCGCAAGAAGAAAAAAAATGTCTTTTTTTTAAAGTATACCACCTTTAACCTTAATTAAGCCCTTATAATACCAACTAAATCAAAACAAATGGGTGCATTTAAATTCTTAACGACTTTTTTATATTACTATTTTTTTTAACTCTTATTTTTAATAATAAAAAAGTTATTGGCAAGTAAGTTTGCCCTTTCCAAACAGCCCCAGAATATATCATTGAAAAGATATTATACGTGAAAAGGTTTAGTTACATGTACAGGTGTGCATTGCAGAGAAATTTCACTTTAGTCGCGCTTTAGCACCTCCACTTTAAATGGCCGGAGCTTTGGAGCATGATATTAGAATGTAGGAACATCACTATAACTTAAATTACTTTTGAAGTAAAAATATATTCAACTCCAAGTTTGATAGTTTGAGCATAGTTTTGGCAGCTAAGAGGACGGGGGAGTTTGGGGTGGTTGGTTACTGGGGTAAAGTGCATCTTGAATTCTGGGAGGGAAGTCCTAGGGAGTCCTTCTGTGTTCGCTAGCTTTTAAAGGGAGTAGACCCTGGATGGAAAATTAGGGGTGTCTGTTTTCAAAACAAAATACTTTAAAAGTGTTAATTTAAAAACCCCACCTTACCTCCTCTTTTCATTGATAGAATTTTCATTCAATACTCATATTTTTGATTGGTGGAAACACTCAAGATTTTTTGATGATTTGTCATTGTTCTGGCAAAAGCTAGGGTTTTGCCAAGCCCATAGTTTTGCCGATCTTTTGCCAGCTAATTTCAGTTTAGCCGCGCCTTAACTTTAGTAATAAGTCCAAAAAACCCTGTAGTACTAAAGCACTTTACCTTTAGCTTTAGTACTAATGACCCCCGTAATTATATGCCACTGAGGTTTTTCAAAAATATCTTGCCAACCATTATTAGAGAACGTGGGTAAACTTTAAAATTCAGAACCTTCTTCTGCTTATTATTATTCCAACGGTCACTTCTTGAAATCGATATCTTTCCTTCGTTACTAATTGTTAAAAAAAACACACAAAACATGGGCTCATTGAAAAGAAGAAAGAATTATGAAACTTTCTTTTGAAACACTTTTTTTCATTTAGGTCCTTGTTACCGATTTATTGATAAAAATAAAAAAATTGAAAATAGCAAAATAAAAACTCTTGACTGCACAATAACAGCTTTTCGGCAACAATAAGGATTGTACAGAACACACAACAGACAGTCCCTCATATAAACTGCATCATAACAGCAGAAGCAGTTCTTAGATACTAATTGGTGGCGGAAAACGCATGAGTCCCAGCGCTATCTACTTCAACCGTGCGGGAAACGTCGAAAACAACAAAGTACTTTTTTTAATTCTTGCATAACTGATGTAAACATTAATTTAAAGCTTTATTAAAAAAAACTACAAATATCGGTGGCGTGTAAACGCCGTGCAGCGGTTTTTACCCCCACAGCACCGCGCCAACTATAATTAGAGAACGTTGAAAAATTTTGTAATTTATGTTTATCTCTTTCTCTTTATTATTATTATCATTATTATAACGCTTATATCTTAAAATCGATATTCCTTCATTGTTTACGCGGTGATTTGGCACCGCCTTAAACTATAATTAAATAACGTGCGTAAATTTTTTCATTAATCTTCTTCTTAATTTTTATTTCAACAGCATAATTAAATTTTTGTTTGTGCAGAAGCGCCACACGACGATTTAGCTTCACTGCACCACGCCAAACATAATTAAACTACGTCAGTAAATTTTGTAATTTATGATCTTTCTCTTTATTATTAATTTGTTTTTAAACGCTTATATTCTCAAACCGACATTTCTTCGTCGTTACTGATTCATCAGAAATAAACATGGGCTTTTTAAATAGAGTTGAAAATCGCGCAAAAATTATATTAGGAGCCGCTTTTTTTATTGTTCAAATTTAAAATTTAAATTCTTGACAACAAAATTTAAATTCATATTAAGAACTAAGTATTATATTACAATTTTATGTTATTGTGTAGCTAAGACTCTATTTTTTTTACATTTAATTAAAAAAATTAATTTATCAACCATAGATAAAGAGTTAAGAATGTCAACAACGTTTTTCTTATTGTAATGAAAACGACAAATAGGCGTTCTCTTGATAATATCAAAACTGTTAATAAAGCATATCCTGGCAACAGAATTATTGTAAACATATGTCATTACGCAGCTGAAACTATAGGTTATTTTTTAATTCGATTAAAAAATGATGGACTAGCCTAAAAAAATGCTCTAAGATTAAAACAGGAAAAAGGGGCGATTTTTCTCAAGGCGTATGTTTACACAGAAAATATATGGACAGGTTTGAGATGGACTTTATGTAAACCATAGAAAATTTTTATTTGGTTTGGCCAGCTGCCCATTGAAAAAATTCTACCATATGATAATGATTTATTTACACGTTGAGCTAATTACACAGTATGTTGCATTTTTTAAGTCTCATGAAATGTCAACTAAAAAAAATCAGACTCACAGCAATCTTTGACAAGCGCGAAATTGCCACTTTTTCAATTTTATAGATGTTTTTTACACTTATAAATATAACATTCTAAATAAAAAAGTGGCAATTTCGCGCTTGTCAAATAGTGCTGTGAGTATGATTTTTCAGTTGACTAAAGAAAAAATGCAACAGTGTAATTAGCTCAACGTTTAAACAAATCATTATCATATGGTAGGATTTTTTCAGTGAGCAACTGGTCAAACCAAATGCAACTTTCCTCTGGTTCACATAGAGTCCATCTCAGACTTGTCCACATCTTTCTGTTTAAACATACGCCAGGGGAGAAATCGCCCCTTTTTCCTGTTCTAGTCTTAGAGCATTTTTCAAGGCTAGTATTTTTATTTTAAAAAGACAAAACAAAATGTCTTTAATAAATGCTCAAACATAAAAATAAAGCGCGAAAAAGGTACGATTATAAACGTTTAGACAGAAATTTAATTCTATTTTTTTCGCGGTTTTGACAGTTATTAAATTAATTCCGTAACTTAATTATATGCAATAATTTTTTTAAATAAAAATATAGGCATCTTGCACTGGAACTCAGTTTATACATAAAGTATGTACTATACATAAGCGTCACCGTAATAGATAATTACCGTATCTCCTACTTATCTTTCGTAGTATGCAGATCAACCCTCAAAAACGCATGAAATTTCGATCGATGATCAGCATACACCAAAAGATAAGTAGGAGATACGGTAATTATCCATTATGGTGACGCTTATTGCTTGAAAATTCAATTTTGAAATTTAAAAAAAAAACTTGTTTGAATAAACTGGTAAAGACTTAGCCTGACGTCGGAAAGTAAAGTTTTAGCTGCCATGTTACCTACCTTCCATGTAAATTTTGCCCTTTTAACATGTCTCCCATCTTACCCCCTTTCAACCTGTCTCCCACTATGAATTTAAAATTTATCTGATGACTCTGACATGTCTGATAACTGCCATTAGAGGTAGACTTAGCTGCTTTCCACCTGCATTTTACTATTTATATACTTTAACACAGGAGTTAGTGCTATCTGCCTTCTACCTGCCTTTGAGACAGTTTTTAATTTTCAGTTCCGAGTGGTGTTTTCACTGGGATATTAAATTAAATATTCAAAACCTGCAGAAAAAAAAATTGTCATAAGTTGTTTGGCAATTTCATTAAACCTGTTTCTAGGAAACAAAATTAGTCGTTATTTATACATATATTCAACAATTAGATTTTAGGAATATTTTTAAATAACCTAGTTTTTCGGTAATAAATAATTATGAATAGGTTACATATTTTTATTTATCAGACAACTTTGGTAAGGTATTAATGAGAATGGAAACAAATTTAATGAAAGTGAAATTTTAACTATATAAAATCCTTTTTTCTTCAAGTTTTGCTGTGCTTTAAACATTTTGTATGCCACTTATCCATTATATCATAAATTTGTCTGATCTTTGAAATTAGTTTGAAAATATTTATATGTTTTAATTTTTGTACTTTTTATTGGCAAGGTACCTACCGTTTTCACAGTGGGTATAATTGTATCCAGAGAGGCAATTGCAGTGATATTGTCCAATAAGATCCACGCAGGCTGCTCCGTTGGAACATGGATTACTCTCACATTCATCAATTTCTAAAAAACCCCGACCTAATTAAATTTAAATCATTCCTTATTAGTTTTGAATATGTGGAGTTTTAATAGATTATGAGCAACTACAGAAACGTATTTTTCTTAAATAACTTTCCCGGGGAGTATTGATATTCAAGATGGACACACATAAAACAATTTATTCACACATTAATTTAATGATGTAAATCAACGATTTTAGCCCTGAAAGTAAAACAAAATAAAATAAAACTAAAGTCTTGCGACCTGAAATTAAGAGTGTAACCGTTCTCCATCAGGAAAAATTCAGAATAAAAAGTTTTCAGTGATTATGCAACAATTTCCTAATTAATTGTGTTTTAAGTTTTTTGCACGTAATTTTTTTGATGTGATACTCGAATAACAAGTTATTATTTAAACACCCCACTAATTTCATCCTGATAAAATTTTTATTTAAAATTTTTTTTAGAATTAAATTTTTTTTTAAATATTCTTTCTAAAATAAAATTGTTAAAAGATATTGTATATGTGTTTAATAAAATAATATTTAATAAAAAATAATTATTATAGGCAAATGAAATCTAGCTGACCTGGATTATTGGAGTATTGAATCGACTATTTAAAAATAAAACCTTATAAAAATTTAAACAAAAAAGGCTTAATAATAAAGCTCAAAACCTTGTTTTTAATAATTATGTATGAAATTACTTAAAAAATGCAAATTTTTTAAGGGTTAAAGTTGGATAATTTTTTAATACTTTTGTGAAAAGGTCGAATTAAAAAAAATTGCGCTCTTATTAGTTTAAAAAAAAACGTCATTACCCCACAATTTGATTGGTCCCTTTATGTCTGCATTCTAATTTTCGACGTCAGTCAGATATAATTCAACCATAAGTAAATAGTTTTAGAAAATTAAATTTACAGAAAAAAAATTACGTAGATTGGTATAAACAGAGATTGATGCCTATTTTAACATAAAGTTTTTTCCTTAGCCTTTCTGCGTTCAACACAACTTTTGCTTATTATGTTATGTTACAAATTATGTTTATCTAACTACTATCGATTTTTTAACAGCACATACTGTTTACATAGGTTTTTCTATATAAATTGTGTTATACATAACGAAGGCTGATTTCAAGAGTTTCTTTTGACTGGTATTTTATTTAAATATAAAATGCAAAAACAATTAAGTGGTTGATTTTTAAATATATCTATAATCATATTTGCAATATTTGCAAATATGTCAAATTTTTACTTGGATCTACAATGAAACGAAACTTAAAATTAAATATAACCCTAATTAATTTATACAAGCCGTATATTTTCAGGCCACAAGATTTTTTTACACCAGGGCGCTGTTTCATAAAAGTTACGAACATTCAATTTTTTTGTAAAAGTCCATTCATTTTGTAATTTTTCAAATTCAAGAAAAAAAAGACAAAATTCTGGTATTTTCCAGCAGAAATTTTGCCACACTCACGTTTTATTGGTCAAAGCGCTCGTGTTTTCTTTTAAAGATGGCGGCTAAAAGATGTTCAGGTGTACTATATCAAACTGGAAGTACCGTCATTTTTGTTAAATCAGCCCAGTGTATGTTTACCATTAGGATCTGTAAAGTTACTAAGAAAAAACTGAGATAAAAAAGAATAGGGTTTTTACAAAGAAATGAAATGTTCGCAACTTTTATGAAACAGCGCCCAGGTAGTATTTTTTTATTTTATTAAAGGTTTAATTTTAAGGGTTATTAGCCATTTAGATTTTGGAAAAAACTGTTTTACATTTTTAAGTTTTTAGTTTGTTTTACTTTATTTGAAGTGTAACAAAATTTAATTGTAATTTAAAGTTAATTACAGTACCGTTTTCACAATGCGTATAGTTGTAACCCAGAACACAGGCGCAATGGTATGCTTGTACTAAATCCACGCATGTTGCACCGTTGGAACATGGGTTGCTGGCGCAGTCGTCTATGTTGTGGTCGCAATGGGTTCCATTAAAACCGGGTACACAGGTGCAATGGTACTCATCCACCAGATCCACACATGTGGCTCCGTTAGAACAAGGATTGCTTTCACATTCGTTTATATCTATAAATATATGAGCATGGCAACATTTTTGGCAGACTTAATTTTAGCTATTCTAGATTTAGCATATTTTCATGTCAACAGTTTCACGCATTGCTCATATTTGAAAGGGTTTGCAAAATCTATATATCTTAAAAATGTATTTTTATTAGTGATGTTCCCCAAAGCTCCGAGTTCCGAAGCTCCTGAGCGGAGCTACGATTTTAGGAGCTCCAAAGCAACCCCTGGAGCTTCGGAGTGAGGATAAAAATAGCTTTGGAGTTTTTTTACACTAAGTTCGTAAATATTTAAAGAGTGAGGGCATTAATTATTTTGGCAAAATTTTTTTGGAAACTAAATTTTTTCCATAACTTATTTAAAACAAAAAATAATCATACAAATACAGGTATAGCCATTTAAATTTTCAAATCGCTTCAAATAAGCTTCAAATCGCTCATTTAAGGAGCGAAACTCTGAAGCTCCAGAGCCCCGGAGCTCCATCTGTTTTAAATGGCCGCAGCTCCAGAGCATGATATTAGATGGTAGGAACATTACTAATTTTTATAACCAATATAGGAAATGTGTGATAAATTTTTAAAATTTATTTACTGTATTTGTATAAACAATTTAGCAAAAGTATGATAAATTAAATTTTAATTTTAAAAAATAATTGTCTTTTGTACAATAATATTGTTTTTTGTACATCAATCTTAAACTGTGATTGGAACAGACGCGGATTGTTCTGCAGTAGCCGCACTTATAAAGCGTGATTAACCAAGGATTAACCAAAGATTAAGTATGGACGTCTTTTTTTCATGGACAAGGAGAGAATCGGATTAAAAAGCTGATAAAAACTGACTTTAAACGTGCTTTTTGGACTTTTTGTCATGTTTTATGACTTGAAAAGCATACATACTTTTTTAACTAAAGTATTTTTATATAAATAATTGCCAAATTTTAAGAATATTTAAAAAATCTAAATACATGATATTGTTAATTTTTAAATTCGAAATAAAAAAAATTAAATTAAAAAAGACGAATTCTATTTCGATTTTGCATTGGTTTACATAATTAATTTAAACTGATAAAAATTTATTTCCTCTGCATGTTTAATTATGTTATAAGTTTATTGTACATTATTAATCATTATTTAAAGGAATTGAGTCTTTTAACTATTTGTATTATTATATTATGTGAGCAAATGCAAAAACCACTCAACAATCGTTGGTTAATCCTTGGTTAATTGCCCTTTATGAGTGCGGCTAATGATAAATAAATAAATAAAATAATTAATAGAAATAAAAAAATGAAAAAAAGATTTTTTGTTGTATGTTTTTTTTCACTTTGGGTTACAGTATAAAGTCATGGACTGTTTTATAAATTATTACAGGTTCTTAAGATATTAATCAAAAAATTGTTCAAATAGGTAAATTTAAATACATTATGAAATTTTGCAGTATTTAACGACTATAATGATGGCTTACTTTTTACAGTTGCTTTGTAGATTTTTGAGTTACTGGTTTGAAGCAAAAAATTAATTACAAACTTGTTTTGTAGTATATGTTTTTATTCAATTTCAAACTTTTTTCGAAATTCACATGTTTAATTTCTTTTTTACCGTCCATATGTTGAATTTAACATGACCCTATGCAAAAATGCTGTGACTAGATTAAATGTAAAATATGTTTGATTTAGGCTAAGGTATAGACTTTAACGATTATAAACTTTTGGCTTAAAGTTTTAACAAATTTACAAATCGTACAACAGTTTAAGCTGGAAAAAATATTTTGTGAGTATTTATTTGGCTAAAGCATGTCCATAAAACACTGTTATTTTTGCCGTTAAACTATATATATTGATAATTCTTTTTGAGCATATTTACATATTGTTTTAAATATAGTATTATTTACTGTTTTCACAATGTGTGTAGTTGTATCCTGGAGCACAAATACAGTGATATTGATTGATTAAATCAACACAAGTACCACCGTTGGAACATGGATTGCTTTCACATTCATCAATTTCTAAAATAAAACTACAAAAATATACAATTTTTTTAAAATATTTTTTAAAAATTCTTGATCAGTTTTACAAAAATATAATATTTAAATTTCAATATATAAGATTTTTCCTTTTGGATTTTTTTCTATTTAAAAATAAATTTGTTACTCTCAATTTTTTCTTGATCTGACGATTTAGGGCTGGTTTACACAGGTGTAAGTGTGACAGGCAGGTTAGAGTTTAAAGACCCTCAAATGGCGGGTAGTATTTGTAGCTTGCGGCTATATGTTTTCCTTTGTCTTAATGAATGGGAGAGAGCAAAAAACTGATAATCTTTACGTTTATTGGAGATCATTTTTTCCCAAGCGCTCATTGATTAAAAGTGATTATTCTAAAGCGTAATAAGTTTATCGAGCCTTTTAACTCTGAAAAACGTTCGCTGAAAATCGTCAGTGAAAAGTGAAAACACGTTTTGCTTGCTTTCACAATTTGATACTATTAACTGTCGTTGCGGTGTAAAAGCGTTGTCACTTTTTACTCCGTTGTGACTCAGACCTTGCAGTTTTTTAATCAAAAAGTCAGAGTATATTTTTAATTAAAAGACAATCAAATAGTATTTTAATAGCTTTAAGGCCATTCTTTTAAAAGCACATAAAAATTGGGCGTTCTTCAAGAACTACCCATTCAGGTGGTCACCGGAAAGATGGACTACTTAAAACATGGACGAACTAATAGTTTAAAACCGTTATTTTTCAAGAACAATCTACTAAATTGAAAAAGTTTTTTAATAAATTCTAGAAAAACTAGTAAATTTAAAAAAATTATCATAATAAAATTCATGAACAACCTGAATTGTGGACTATAGACCTTAGTATTCCTAAGCAACCACAGAAAAACCTCAAAATCAAACAAAACATTAAATTTAGCTTTGTTTTAAGGTTTTGCTTAGGTTGCTCAGGGAAACTAAGGTCTAAAGTCGACAATGAAGGTTATTTGTGAGTTTTATCATGATAATTTACTTGAAAAAATAACGGTTTTAAACTATCTATCTTTCCCCAAACCACTTGAATGAGTTTTTCTTGAAATATGCCAAAAATTGTTAGGTATGGTTTCTGAATGATTTAAGGTGGAGCACACGATACAGTTGCAAAAATTTCCTGATTTTCCCCAAAACACGTACTTGGGGGTTTTCGGGGATCATGATTATGAATCCAATTTCCGTTTTTCAATTCGATTCCCGAGATAGACGCTAGGGGGGTTGCGACCCCCCACCCCCTTGGAAGGCATTCTGACCATACACTGGTTTTACCTCAAAACGACTCCAAAACACATACTCAGGGTTGAATACAGTATTGAATAATGAACACTTTTTTAAATTAAAAAGTTAAAAATTAAAAAAAAATTTTTGACGTTAAAAATATTACTAATAGGAGACTCGATCCTACAGCTTAGAGGATCCGAATCCTACGCTCTAACCACTCGGCTACTGACCCATCCAAGTTTCTTACGTAAAGCTAGTTTTAAACTAGTGTTGTAAACAGTAGTGATTTTGGATTATTTTAAGTAAAAGTAATTTGAAAAATTTTAATTTAAGTAAAGTAAAAGTAAAGTAATTTGTGATTTTTTAATTTAAGTAAAGTAAAAGTAAAAGTAATTTGTGATTTTTTAATTTAAGTAAAGTAAAAGTAAAAGTAAAGGTCAAAATTTTTTTAAAGTAAAGTAAAAGTAAAAGTAAAACCTATTTTTTAAGTAAAAGTAAGAGTAAAAGTATAATAAAAGTAATTTTAAACGGAGCAAAACGCCGGTTTTTAAACACAAATGCGTGGTGGTCTGGTTTTTGCTTGCACGGTACTTGAGATTAAATGTTGGACTAAATCTACGGTTAAGTTTACCACGTTTTTCCTATACACTTCTTGTTATTTGGCCAAAAAATCGCACGTTTTCTGTACGGAAAAGGGAAAATTTTAACAAATACTGCATAATTTTAAATACCAAATCTTTTTTTCTTCTTATTTTTTATTGTTTATTTTCTACCTATTATTTATATTCATATAAAAAATAACCAAAAAGCGTCATCTTTAAATGTCCTGAAACACTAAAGATATTTAGACAAAAAAATTTTGTTGGCTATTGGGGGCAGGGTAAAATTTTCTAATGTATCAACGAAATGGTAAACGAAAAGTTTAACTCTGTATTGCATCTTTAAGCAAAAAACTTCAATTAAAAATGCAACAAAATCCTTACCGTTTTCACAGTGGGTGTAGTTGTATCCGGGAGCGCAAACGCAATGATAACTTAAATGAAGATCCACGCAAGTAGCTCCGTTGGAGCATGGTCCACTGTCACACTCGCTAATGCCTAAAAATATTTACTGTGATAATATTTAAATATGCTTTTGCTCATCCAAATTTTTTTTCTGAAGTTTTATCAAAAATCATTCTATATAAACAAATTCAGTTTTTTGAGAATATCCGTTTTTTAAAACCCAAAGTTGATCTACTGATGACATCTATGCGTGCGTGCGTGCGTGTGTGTGTGTCCGTGCGTGTTTAGTGGTTGTGCAAATTTATAAATAAATTAACATCAATTAAAACATAAGATACAACAAATACTATGAGCCGTGAAAATTTGAATTTGCAGCCAAAAGTAAAAATGTTTTCAGGTAAGATTTAGGCTTTTGGTTAGGCATAGGAATAGGTTTTCGAGATTTTACACTTTCAGCTCCGAATTCTTCACTTTTAGCTCTAAGTTCCACATCTACGGCTTCAAATACCAGCTCTAAAAACCCTCGTCCCCAATGACCCTAAATTAATATCAATTGAAATTCCAAAAAAAGTATGGGACAATAAAATTACAATTAAAATATATAAATCGTAAAACTTACTTAGTTCACAGTGAGTTCCGTTCCAACCAGCGTCACAAACACAGTGATACTGATTCACTAAATTAACGCAAGTGGCTCCATTAGAGCAAGGTAAACTTTCACACTCATTGATTTCTAAAAAAACCTATTTAATAGAAAATTATTGTAAATAAGAGTTTTGGTAGGCAAAATGGGTTTAATGACCATAGCTGGCCTAATTCAGCCAGCTATTAAAAAGGATTAACTAAGCAATATTTCATTCATAAAACGTTTTGCTATTAAATTTCGTTTTTATAAAATCTACATATTAACATTTTCTGGCGTGATTGACCGTTCGTATGTAACGAATTGTGATAAAAATACTTTCAAGGAGCTTTTCAAATAAAAACATACCATTTTCGCAATGTGTAAAGTTGTATCCACCTGCACATAGACAATGATATTGGTTAAGTAGGTCTACGCAAGTCGCCCCGTTAGAGCAAGGCGAGCTTTCGCACTCGTTTACATCTGAAATTAAATCTATTTTAAATAAAAAATTCAGTAAAACTAAAAACATTATTCGTACCTACCTGTTTAATCTATAAATAATTCTAATATATTTTTCTACTTTCATTTAAAAAAAACTTAAAATTTATTATATGTAAATTAATTTAGCGGCACGAGGTCTTTGGAGCCCTGGAAAATTTGAGGTACTTGGAGTTGAAAAAATGGAAAAATGAAACCGAAAGTAAAAAATGGTTTTACAATTAGGTTTTTGTTTAAGCTTAGAAATAAGTTTTAGCTATTTTATTTTTTCGGTTTCAAGTTCACCATTTCTGGCTCCGAATTCCCTGTTTTAGAATCCAGGTTCCAGCTCTAGTGTACCTCTGGCTCCATGGAAACTAAATTAAACTTGGTTGACCACCATAGCATGCAGTATTGAATTGAATTAAGAACCAAACAATTAAAGATTTTAGGCAAAATAATCTTAAATATCAATAATTAAATTGCAGTTTTTTTAATAAATTATTCCTTTTTAACATAATTATATATTTAGCGCTTAAAGTTAATTAATTTAGTATGCTTTCAAAAAAAAAACAACTAAAAAATGTGTTTTTTAAATTGTATTTGTTAACGTCATAATCCCGCAATTTCAAGTGTATTTGGTCCTCTCATGTACCTATATATAATGTTTTTTTTTCACGAAATTTGCCAAACATTTTTTTTAAAGATTATATCATACTTACTAATTTCACAGTGAGTTCCATTACTTCCTGGCAGGCAGGCGCAGTGATAGCTATTTATTAGATCAATACAAGAGCTACCAAAAGAACATGGACTACTTTCGCATTCGTTAATTTCTAAAACATAAGGTAATAGTGATGAATATGACAGGTAAGATGTGGAAATCCCCAATAATATTTATTATAAAATTAAAAAGAGTTTATAAATTCACAATACTTACACGATAACATTAAAAAGTGAACAATCTTTACAAGATATCATATTGTTTTAACTAAGGCCGACGAGCGTAGGTTAGTAATGATATTTATGATACTGAAAAAATTAATCGATATCACTTAACTTAAAAGCACAAATGATTAATTGCAAACAAAATTAAATATAATATCGTAAACGTTACGACACTCCGGCCGAAACAAAATATAAAATACTAGCACAATTTATAAAAGTTAATAAGGCTTAAAAATTAACCACCTTCTCTTGAATAAAATTTATAGAGATATACTCAGTTTATGGTTACACAGGTTGCAAACTATGTATAACAAAATTTATATAAGTTGATTAAATGTTGTGCGATTTGTTATTTTTATATGTAATAACGTGCTGTAATTTGGATAATAAAGAAACAAATCGCACAACAGTTAATCAACTTATAAAAATTTTGTTATACATAGTTTGCAACCTGAGTAACGATAAACTGGATATATCTTATAAATTATATTCAAAGAAATGTGGTTAATCTTTAAGCCTAATTAACATTTATAAATTGTGCAAGTATTCTATATTTTGTTTCGGGCGGAGTGTTGTAAAGTTTACGATTTTATATTTAATTTTGTTTGCAATTAATCAATTGTGTTTTTAAAATAAGTTTTATCGGTAAATTCACTTAAAGTCTGTAAATATTTTGACTAACCAAATCGTGGCCTTAGTGACACACCGCCAAACCAAATGGTTATTCAACAAAACATCTGGGCGTTTTTCTTGCAACCATGTGTTTCGCAATAGGCAGTTGAACCAATGACTCCAGGACCAGAGCCAACACATGTATAGGAATTTGAAGCCCGTTGCGCGTGGCTGAGTTGAAGCGCTTTCATCAAATGCTGTGTTAAATCAAATAATTGTATTTAATAGAAAGGTCCTGTCCTAAGTTGTGGATTACATTCTTCACTAGGAGTAAAAGAACACACAATAGGTCTATCCATCAATAAGCTTTTTTAAGTGTGGAACTTATGGAAGACAACGTATCCTTGTAATGGCAGCAATCTTTTGCCCAGGCAGGACATAGACACTTACTTCCACAGGAACCAGTGTCCGTAAGGTGGCGGTTGGGTGGGCATTGTTTTTGCTTCCAGCAAATTTGATCAATGTCTCGCCTTCTTCCAATAAAGTATTCTTTATTGGCTTCGGTACATGTTTGCCATGTTAGCAATCAATCGCAACAGTTTGTCGACATTTTGGACCTTCAATAACACCAGGGTTTCCACAGACAACAGAAAATCCAAACAGTAACATTATTACACCAATTGTTATTATATTTTTTGTGGTTACCGGTTTAAATCTAAAATCATTGATCTTCTTTGTTTCCAATGGGTAAAACTGAGAAATTGGTTGCATTGATGTGTTGTTATATGGAAGAAGTATTTGAGCAATATTGAACTTTTCCGTCTTGGCTGGAAATCAGATCAAGGATTTTGGCTAATGACCATGATCACGGGGAACATTATTATCCTCAACAATTACATTATCTTTTCGTGGTTGACACAAGTGGGACGGACTATGGATTGCTTGTGAATCATAGTTTGTTGTTCACGCAATAAAAATAAATAGTCTTCTCTCCATGTTGTCCAAAATGCATCCAAAGATTTTTGTCCCTTTCTCCACAGTTTAAGAAGTTGGTCAGCAGAATCAAGTTTTGGTAAATACTCAGGCTCGTCATGATCTTCTTGTACTTGAAAGTTTTGATTGGATTGAAAATGCTGTTATTGAGCAAATTATTTCATAATTTGCTTGATTTATTTTACACAACTTGTTTCCCTTGAATAACTTCTTGAAATTTTCAACAATTTTGGAAAAACAATCAACAACAAAATCATGACTTTGTGAAAGTGTTGGTTGAAAGACCAATCAATTTACATCTTTTGCAAAGAAATCGAAGACATCCATTGGCTATGAACATTTTTATCCTGATGTTTTTCAGCAAGTGCTGATATCACCTGTTTTACTGCAAGCAACTCTGAATGCAATATTAATAGTCAAGGTCAAGTAACCTGTACTCTTTCAGAAACAACTTTATTAATAATTGTACCAGCAAAACAACAGTCGTTTATGCTAATTAAGGGCCCCAATAATTTATTTATTATAAAATTAAACGGACAGTCCTATAATTACAAATACTTACACGATAAAATTAGCATGCAAGAAGTGCAGGAAAAAAAAGCAGGCACATCGCAGCATTGAACACAATGTGTGTTGCCAGATAAGTTATTGGCTTAACTAATAAGTAATTTGAAATTGATGAACTGAGCCGCATTCCTCACCTTGGCATAACCAGCGTGACCGAAATGCTTTATCGCTTTTACATGGTAAGATACAGACCATGTTTAAAAAATTTAAATTTAACTTTGCACTCCTTTATAATGTACCTTTTGTAGTTTTGAATGGGTTCCAAGTAGGTTCATTATTTGGGCGCTTAATTAGCATAAACGACTGTTGTTTTGCTGGTACAATTATTAATAAACTTGTTTCTGAAAGAGTACAGGTTACTTGACCTTGACTATTAATATTGCATTCAGAGTTGTTTGCAGTAAAACAGGTGATATCAGCACTTGCTGAAAAACATATTATTTAGGATAAAAATGTTCATAGCCAATGGATGTCTTCGATTTCTTTGCAAAAGATGTAAATTGATTGGTCTTTCAACCAACACTTCACAAAGTCATGTATTTTGTTGTTGATTGTTTTTCTAAAATTGTTGAAAATTTCAAGAAGTTATGCAAGGGAAACAAGTTGTGTAACATAAATCAAGCAAATTATGAAATATTTTGCTAAATAACAGCATTTTCAATCCAATTCGCAAAATTTTTAGAGACTTGTACAAGAAGATCATGACGAGCCTGAGTATTTACCAAAACTTGATTCTGCTGACCAACTTCTTAAACTGTGGAGAAAGGGACAAAAATCTTTGGATGCATTTTGGACAACATGGAGAGAAGACTATTTATTTTTATTGCGTGAACAACAAACTATGATTCACAAGCAATCATAGTCCATCCACTTATCAACCACAAAAAGATGATGTTGTAATTGTTGAGGATAATAATGTTCCCCGTGGATCATGGTCATTAGCCAAAATCCTTGATCTGATTTCCAGCCAAGACGGAAAAGTTTGATCTGCTCAAATACTTCTTCCATATAACAACACATCAATGCGACCAATTTCTCAGTTTTACCCATTGGAAACAAAGAATCATCAACCCAATGATTTTAGATTTAAACCGGTAACCACAAAAAATATAATAACAATTGGTGTAATAATGTTACTGTTTGGATTTTCTGTTGTCTGTGGAAACCCTGGTGTTATTGAAGGTCCAAAATGTCGACAAACTGTTGCGATTGCAATCCTAACATCGCAAACATGTACCAACCAATAAATACTTATTGGAAGAAGGCGAGACATTGATCAAATTTGCTGGAAGCAAAAACAATCCCCACCCAACCGCCACCTTACGGACACTGGTTCCTGTGGAAGTAAGTGTCTATGTCCTGCCTGGGCAACAGATTGCTGCCATTACAAGGATACGTTGTCTTCCATAAGTTCCACACTTAAAAAAGCTTATTGATGGATAGACCTATTGTGTGTTCTTTTACTCCTAGTGAAGAATGTAATCCACAACTTAGGACAGGACCTTTCTATTAAATACAATTATTTGATTTAACACAGCATTTGATGAAAGCGCTTCAACTCAGCCACGCGCAACGGGCTTCAAATTCCTATACATGTGTTGGCTCTGGTCCTGGAGTCATTGGTTCAACTGCCTATTGCGAAACACATGGTTGCAAGAAAAACGCCCCGATGTTTTGTTATTATCCAAATAACCATTTGGTTCAGTATGTCACTAAGGCCGCCGAGCGTAGGTTAGTCAAAATATTTACAGACTTTAAGTGAATTTACCGATAAAACTTATTTTAAAAACACAATTGATTAATTGCAAACAAAATTAAATATAAAATCGTAAACTTTACAACACTCCGGCCGAAACAAAATATAGAATACTTGCACAATTTATAAATGTTAATTAGGCTTAAAGATTAACCACATTTCTTTGAATATAATTTATAAGATATATCCAGTTTATCGTTACTCAGGTTGCAAACTATGTATAAAAAAATTTTTATAATTTTTTTTAATTTTTTTGGATTTGTTTCTTTATTATCCAAATTACAGCACGTTATTACATATAAAAATAACAAATCGCACAACATTTAATCAACTTATATAAATTTTGTTATACATAGTTTGCAACCTGTGTAACCATAAACTGAGTATATCTTATAAATTTTATTCAAAGAAAGGTGGTTAATTTTTAAGCCTTATTAACTTTTATAAATTGTGCTAGTATTTTATATTTTGTTTCGGCCGGAGTGTCGTAACGTTTACGATATTATATTTAATTTTGTTTGCAATTAATCATTTGTGCTTTTAAGTTAAGTGATATCGATTAATTTTTTCAGTATCATAAATATCATTACTAACCTACGCTCGTCGGCCTTAGTTAAAACAATATGATATCTTGTAAAGATTGTTCACTTTTTAATGTTATCGTGTAAGTATTGTGAATTTATAAACTTTTTTTATTTTATAATAAATATTATTGGGGATTTCTACTTTACCTGTCATATTCATCACTATACCTTATGTTTAGAAATTAACGAATGCGAAAGTATCCATGTTCTTTTGGTGGCTCTTGTATTGATCTAATAAATAGCTATCACTGCGCCTGCCTGCCAGGAAGTAATGGAACTCACTGTGAAATTAGTAAGTATGATATAATCTTTAAAAAAAATGTTTGGCAAATTTCGTGAAAAAAAAACATTATATATAGGTACATGAGAGGACCAAATACACTTAAATTGCGGGATATACGTTAACAAATAAAATTTAAAAAAAACATTTTTTTTTTTTTTTTTTTTTGAAAGCATACTAAATTAATTAACTTTAAGCGCTAAATATATAATTATGTTAAAAAGGAATAATTTATTAAAAAAACTGCAATTTAATATTATATTTAAGATTATTTTGCCTAAAATCTTTAATTGTTTGGTTCCTAATTCAATTCAATATCATGCTATGGTGCAACCAAGTTTAATTTAGTCCATGGAGCCAGAGGTACACTAGAGTGGAACCTGGATTCTAAAACAGGGAATTCGAGCAGAAATGGTGAACTTGAAACCGAAAATAAAATAGAAAACTTATTTCTAAGCTTAAACAAAAACCTAATTTAAACCATTTTTTATTTAGGTGTTTTTTCCATTTTTCAACTCCAAGTACCTAAATTTTCCAGGGCTCCAAGAACCTCGTGCCTAATAATTACATATAATAAATTTTAAGTTTTTTTTAAATGAAAGTAGAAAAATATATTAGATTATTATAGATTAAACAGGTAGGTACAAATAATGTTTTTAGTTTTACTAAATTTTTTATTTAAAATAGATTTAATTTCAGATGTAAACGAGTGCGAAAGTCTTGCTCTAAAGGGGCGACTTGGTAACCTATAACCAATACATTGTCTATGTGCAGGTGATACAACTACACATTGCAAAATGGTATGTTTTTATTTGAAAAGCTCCTTGAAAGTATTTTTATCACAATTCGTTACATACGAACGGTCAATCACGCCAGAAAAGAATATGTAGATATAAAAACGAAATTTAATAACAAAACGTTATGAATAAAATATTGCTTATAATCCTTTTTAATAGCTGGCTGGGTGGCACTAAATAAAACCCATTTTGCCTCCAAAACTCTTACTACAATAATTTTCTATTAATGGTTTGAAATTAATGAGTGTGAAAGTTTACCTTGCTCTAATGGAGCCACTTCCCTTAATTTAGTAAATCAAGGTATCACTGTGTTTGTGACGCTGGTTGTAACCGAACTAACTATGAACTAAGTAAGTTTTACCGTATTTATATATTTTAATTGTAATTTTATTGTCCCAGGATACTTTTTTGGAATTTCAATTTATATTAATTTAGGGTCATTGGGGACGAGGGTTTTTAGAGCTGGTATTTGAAGCCGTAGATGTGGAACTTAGAGCTAAAAGTGAAGAATTTGGAGCTGAAAGTGTAAAATCTTGAGAACCTATTCCTATGCCTAACTAAAAGCCTAAATCTTACCTGAAAACATTTTTACTTTTGGCTGCAAATGGGAAATTTTCACGGCTCATAGTATTTGTTGTATCTTATGTTTTAATTGATGTTAATTTATTTATTAATCTGCACAACCACTAAACACGCACGGACACACACACACGCACGCACGCACGCATAGATGTCATCAGTAGATCAACTTTGGGTTTTAAAAAAACGGATATTCTCAAAAAACTGAATTTGTTTATATAGAATGATTTTTGATAAAACTTCAGAAAAAAATTCGGATGAGCAAAAGCATATTTAAATATTATCACAGTAAATACTTTTAGCGCATTAGCGAGTGTGACAGTGGACCATGCTCCAACGGAGCCTACTTGCGTGGATCTTCATTTAATTTTATCATTGCTTTTGCGCTCCCGGATAGAACTTCCCCCACTGTAAAAACGGTAAGGATTTTGTTGCATTTTTAATTGAAGTTTTTTGTTTAAAGACGCAATACAGAGTTAAACTTTTTCGTTTACCATTTCGTTGATACATTAGAAATTTTTACCCTGCCCCCAATAGCCAACAAAATTTTTTTGTCTAAATATCTTTAGTCTTTCAGGACATCTAAAGATGATGCTTTTTGGTTATTTTTTATATGAATATAAATAATAGGTAGAAAATAAACAATAAAAAATAAGAAGAAAAAAAGATTTGGTATTTAAAATTATGCAGTATTTGTTAAACTTTTCCCTTTTCGGTACAGAAAACGTGCGATTTTTTTGGCCAAATAACAAGAAGTGTATAGGAAAAACGTGGTAAACTTAACCGTAGATTTAGTCCAACATTTAATCTCAAGATACCGTCCGTGCAAGCAAAAACCAGACCACCACGCATTGTTGTTTAAAAACGGCGTTTTGCTTCGTTTAAAATTACTTTTATTATACTTTTACTCTGACTTCTCACTTAAAAAATAGGTTTTACTTTTACTTTTACTTTACTTTAAAAAAATTTTTGACCTTTAATTTTTACTTTTTCATTTTACTCAAATTAAAAAATCACAAATTACTTTACTTTTACTTTACTTAAATTAAAAAATCAACAAATTACTTTACTTTTACTTTACTTATATTAAAATTTTTCAAATTACTTTTACTTAAAATAATCCAAAATCACTACTGTTTACAACACTAGTTTAAAACTTGGCTTTTTCCTCTAAGAACTTGGATGGGTCAGTAGCAATGGTAAGCGTAGGATTTGGATCCTCTAAGCTGTCAGATAGAGTCTCCTATTAGTAATATTTTTAACGTCAAAAATTTTTTTTTAATTTTTAACTTTTTAATTTAAAAATGTAATTTGATATACTCAACCCTGAGTATGTGTTTTGGAGTCCTTTTGGAGTGAGGTGTGTGGTAAGAATGCCTTCCAAGGGGGTGGGGGGTCGCAACCCCCTAGCATCTATTCAGAAAATGAGTAAAAAACGGAAGTGGATTCATGGTGATTACCCGGAAAAACCCCAAGTACGTGTTTTGGGAAAAATCAGGAAATTTTTGCAACTGTATCGTGTGCTCCACCTTAAATCATTTAGAAACCATACCTAACAATTTTTGGCATATTTCAGAGAAAAAACTCATTCAAGTGGTTTTTTGGGAAAAAAAGAAAGTTGGAAATCATGAGCATTCTTTTAGAGTCAATTGCTCCTAATAAATTTCGCGAAATGGTTTTAAAAGTCAACTTTGAGCCTTTAGTTACCCTGAGCAACCTAAGCAAAACCTTAGACCAAATCTAGATGTAAATGTTTTGTTTTATTTTGACGTTTTTCTGTGGGGTTGTAAGAATGTATTAAGGTATCCATGCCACAATTAAGGTTGTTCATGAATTTTATTATTGATAATTTATTTAAATTTACTAGTTTTTCTAAAATTACTTGAAAAACTTTTTCAATTTGGTCGGTTGTGCTTGTTGAAAAATAGCCATTTTTAAACTTTGTTAGTTGGTCCCATATTTTTAGTAGTCCATCTTTCCGGTGACCACCTGAATGGGTAGTTCTTGAAGAACGCCCAATTTTTATGTGCTTTTAAAAGAATGGCCTGAACCTTATTAAAATACTATTTGATTGTGCTTTTAATTAAAAATATCTTCTACCTTTTGATTAAAAAACTGCAAGGTCTAAGTCACAACGGAGTAAAAAGTGACAACGCTTTTACACCGCAACGACAGTTAATAATATCAAATTGGTAGAAAGCAAACAAAACGTGTTTTCACTTTTCACTGACGATTTTCAGCGAACGTTTTCCAGAGTTAAAGGCTCATAAATTTCTAACGCTTCAGAATAATCACTTTAATCAATGAGCGCTGGGAAAAAATGATCTCCAATAAACGTAAAGATTATCAGTTTTTTGCTCTCTCCCAGTTCATTAAGACAAAGAAAAACAGTATACCGCAAGCTACAAATACTGCCATTTTCCAGGGTCTTTAAAACGTATAAATTGTCTGCTAGATTACACCTGTAACCACGCCCTAAATCGTTAGATCAAGAAAAAATTGAGAGTAACAATTTTATTTTTAAATAAAACACAACAGGAAAAATCTTATATATTGAAATTAATATTATATTTTTGTAAAACTGATCAAGATTTTTTTAAAATATTTTTTAAAAAAATTGTATATTTTTGTAGTTTTATTTTAGAAATTGATGAATGTGAAGCATTGCATGTTCCACACGGTGGTATTTTTCTGATTCAATCAATCAATTTGCACTGTATTATGTACTCGCAGGATACAACTACACACATTGTGAAAACAGTAAATAATACTATATTTAAAACAATATGTAAATATGCTCAAAAAGCATTATCAATATATATGGTTTAACCGCAAAAGTAACAGTGTTGTGTGGACATGCTTTAGCCAAATAAATACTCACAAAATATTTTTTCCAGCTTAAACTGTGGACCATTTTGTAAATCTTGTTAAAACTTTAAGCCAAACGTTTATAATCGCTAAGTCTTTATCTTATCCTAAATCAAACATACTTTTACATTTAATCTGAAGTCCACAGCATTTTTGCATAAGGTCATGTTAAATTCAACATATGGACGGTAAAAAAGAAATTAAACATGTGAATTTCGAAAAAAGTTTCAAATTGAATAGAAACATTTTCTAAAAAGAAGTTTCGTCAAATTAATTTTTTGCTTCAAACCAGTAACTCAAAAATCTACAAAGCAACTGTAAAAAGTAAGCCATCATTATAGTCGTTAAATACTGCAAAATTTCATAATGTATTTAATTTTCCCTATTTGAACAATTTTTTGATTAATACCTTAAGAACCTGTAATAATTTATACAACAGTCCATGTCTTTATACTGTAAACCGTAAGTGAAAAAGAACATACAACAAAAAATCTTTTTTTCATTTTTTTATTTCATTAATTATTTTATTTATTTAGTTATCATTAGCCACACTCATAAAAGGCAATTAACCAAGGATTAACCAACGATTGTTGAGTGCTTTTTGCATTTGCTCACATAATATAATAATCCAAATAGTTAAAAGACTCAATTCCTTTAAATAATGGTGTAATAATGTAAATAAACTTATAACATAATTTAACATGCAAGAGAAATGCAAAGTTTATAAGTTAAGATAATTGTTAAGACAATGGAGAAATCGAAATAAACTGGTATTTTTGGTAATTTTATTGCGAAATTAAAAAATTAACAATATCATGTATTTAGATTTTTTAAATATTATACTTAAAATTTGGCAATTATTATAGAAAATCTTTCATTAAAAAAGTATGTATGCTTTTCAAGTCATAAAACATGACAAAAAGTCCAAAAAGCACGTTTAAAGTCAGTTTTTATCAGCTTTTTAATCCGATTCTCTCCTTGTCCATGAAAAAAAGACGTCCATGCTTAATCTTTTTTGCGTTAATCCTTGGTTAATCACGCTTTATCAGTGCGGCTACTGCAGAACAATCCGCGTCTGTTCCAATCACAGTTTGGGGTTAATGTCAAAAAAAACAATATTATTGTACAAAAACAATTATTTTTAAAATTAAAATTTAATTTATCATACTTTTCTTAAATTTTTTGCACAAATACAGTAAATAAATTTTAAAAATTTATCACACATTTCCTATATTGGTAAGAAAGCTGGTAATGTTCCTACCATTTGATATCATGCTCTGGAATTGCGCCAATTTGGAGACCGAATGGATTTCAGGGCTCTTGAGCTTCAGAGTTTCGCTCCTTAAATGAGCGATTTGAAGCTTATTTGAAGCAATTTGGAAGGTTAAATGGCTCTAGCTATTGTATTTGTATGATTATTTTTTGTTTTAAATAAGTTATGGAAAAAATTTAATTTCCAAAAAAATTTTGACAAAATCATTAATGCCCTCACTCTTTAAATATTTACGAACTTAGTGTAAAAAAACTCCAAAGCTATTTTTATCCTCACTCCGAAGCTCCAGGGGTTGCTTTGGAGCTCCCTAAAATCGTAGCTCAGCTTCCAGGAGCTTCGGAACTCGGAGCTTTGGGGAACATCACTAATAAAAATACATTTTTAAGATATATAGATTTTGCAAACACTTTTCAAATATGAACAATGTACCTGTGAATACTGTCAAATGAAAATATGCTAAATCTAGAATGGCTAAAATTAAGTCTGCCAAAAATGTAGCCATGCTCATCTATTTATAGATATAAACAAATGTGAAAGCAATCCTTGTTCTAACGGAGCCACATGTGTGGATCTGGTGGATGAGTACGATTGCACCTGTGTACCCGGTTTTAATGGAACCCATTGCGACCACAACATCGACGACTGCGCAAGCAACCCATGTTCCAACGGTGGAACATGCATGGATTTCATACTTAAGCGTACCATTACTGTTATGATTCTGGGTTACAACTATACGCATATGTGAACTAATTTTACTGTAATTAACTTTAAATTACAATTAAATTTTGTTACACTTCAAATGTAAAGTGAAACAAACTAAAAACTTAAAAATGTAAAACAGTTTCTTTCAAAATCTTAAATGGCTAATAACCCTTAAAATTGATTCTTTTACATAAAATAAAAAATATCTACCTGGGCGCTGTTTAGTAAAAGTTGCGGATCCTTTTCAGTTTATTGTAAATACCCTATTGTTTTTTATCTCGTTTCTTTAAGTAACTTTACAGATCCTAATGGTAAACATTCACTCGGCTGATTTAACAGAAATGACCGTACTTCCGGTTTGATGTAGTGCACCTGAACATCTTTTAGCCGCCATCTTTAAAAGAAAACACGAGCGCCTTGGCCTAAATATAAACGTCAGTGTGGCAAAATTTCTGCTGGAAAATACCAGAAATTTTTTGTCTTTTTTTCTTGAATTTGAAAAATTTCAAAATGAATGGACTTTTACAAAAAAACTAAATGTTCGCTACTTTTATGAAACAGCGCCCTGGTGTAAAAAAATCTTGTGGCCTGAAAATATACGGCTTGTATAAATTAATTAGGGTTATGTTTAATTTTAAGTTTCGTTTCATCGCGGTGCAAGTAAAAATTTGACATATTCCGAATATTTGCAAATATGATTATAGATATATTTAAAATCCAACAGCTAATTCTTTTGCACCTTATATTTAAATAAAATACCAGTCAAAAGAAACTCTGAAATCAGCCTTCGTTATGTATACATACACAATTATATAGAAAAACCTATGTAAACAGTATGTGCTGTTAAAAAATCGATCATAGTTAGATAAACATAATTTGTAACATAACATAATAAGCAAAAGTTGTGTTGAACGCAGAAAGGCTAAGGAAAAAACTTTATGTTAAAATAGGCATCAATCTCTGTTTATACAATATACGTAATTTTTTTTCTGTCGGTAATTTTCTGAAGTTGTACTTATAGTTGGAATATTATGACTGACGTCGAAAATTTGGAATGCAGACATAAAGGGACCAATAACGAATTGTATAGGTAATGACGTTTTTTAATTTAATAAGAGCGCAATTTTTTTAATTGACCTTTTCACAAAAGTATTAAAGAATTATAAGACTTTAACCCTTAGAGAATTTTAATTTTTTAAGTAATTTCATACATAATTATTAAAAACAAGGTTTTGAGCTTTATTATTAAGCCTTTTTTGTTTAAATTTTTATAAGGTTTTATTTTTAAATAGTCGATTCAATACTCCAATAATCCAGGTCAGCTAGATTTCATTCGCCTATAATAATTATTTTTATTAAATATTATTTTATTAAACACATATACCATATCGTTTAACAATTTTATTTTAGAAAGAATATTTACAAAAAAATTTAAGTCGAAAAACACTTTTAAAGATCAATTTTATCAGGATGAAATTAGTGGGGTGTTTAAATAATAACTTGTTATTCGAGTATCACATCAAAAAAATTACGTGCAAAAAACTTAAAACACAATTAATTAGGAAATTGTTGCATAATCACTGAAAACTTTTTATTCTGAATTTTTCCTGATGGAGAACGGTTACACTCTTAATTTCAGGCCGCAAGACTTTAGTTTTATTTTATTTTGTTTTACTTTCAGTGCTAAAATCGTTGATTTACATCATTAAATTAATGTGTGAATAAATTGTTTTATGTGTGTCCATCTTGAATATCAATACTCCCCGGGAAAGTTATTTAAGAAAAATACGTTTCTGTAGTTGCTCATACCTTATTAAAACTCCACATATTCAAAACTAATAAGGAATGATTTAAATTTAATTAGGTCGGGGTTTTTTAGAAATTGATGAATGTGAGAGTAATCCATGTTCCAACGGAGCAGCCTGCGTGGATCTTATTGGACAATATCACTGCAATTGCCTCTCTGGATACAATTATACCCACTGTGAAAACGGTAGGTACCTTGCCAATAAAAAGTACAAAAATTAAAACATATAAATATTTTCAAACTAATTTCAAAGATCAGACAAATTTATGATATAATGGATAAGTGGCATACAAAATGTTTAAAGCACAGCAAAACTTGAAGGAAAAAAGGATTTTATATA